>JABFQM010004001.1:0-10397 GCA_022816865.1 Zelostemma sp. ZL-2020
ACCTATAGTTAAATATATGAAACAATTATTATTATGATATTAATTATATTAAAAATACTTCATAACTCTTGTATTGAACTTATTCTTCATTTTCACTATTTAGACAATAACAATTTATCTTGTTAATATAAAAACGATCAAATATATGTATACAATTGTTTTTCGCGTGATTCATTGTTAAAATTGATTACTGTTCGTAAACTGTTTTTCAATCTTTTATTAATTCCATTTTCGTTAACATTAAAACCGATATTCACTTTTTCAATGTTATTTACATGTTGTCCCGCATTAGACGAGTTGAGGGGTAATGCGGGACGATGACATGTTTTTCAAAAAGCCGTTTTTTTTCATTTATCAAATTAAAAAGAACATTAATGTTTACCGAATGCATAGAGAAGACAATAAAGTATATTATTATGCTTCTGTTTTTAAAGTTACTGATAAACCTTCATTTTTATAGACAATTTCCGTTAGGTTTCCCGCAATTGCCCGTTCTCCCCTACGGTATCTTTTTTTTTAAACCACCAAGGCACTTTTCGAGACAATTATTTGAACGAATTACACGCTAAATCTTTGGGTGCGCGCGTATTGAATTAAACTCTAGATTTTTAGTGAAATTCTATACTAAAAGATTAGCCTGTAGACTAATTAAGAATTATCTTGAGAAGAATCACGCACCAGTGATCGAAACAGATAAAATCTGATTAAAAAACAACTAAAAAACATTAATCAATATTTGAGAAATGACCAAACGTTTTTTTACTAGGAAGATTACTACAATTGTTTTTTTAAATCTGGCTAGTTGTAGTTATTAAATCAATCATCAAAAAGACATCGTTAATTACCAAGATTTGCTAAAGTTCGTTAAAGTTTACAAGATAAGATATTACGTACATAATTACGAAAAAGAATTTCCATTTGCAATTTTGAATGTTCCAAATTTGTCAATGGTTGCAACGAAATGGAACGAAACATTTAAAAGACATCACCAATAATTGTCAAGGCAATAATAATTGATAATTTTCAATAGAATTCGTTGAGATATACAAGATATCATGTTAGGAAAATCAGGTCAAATAAAGCCAAAGTTGAGGTATCATCGAATCTCGCAGTTTCGAAATTATGGTCATTTACGACGTTACATGATCTTGAAAAGCCCACAAAAATGGTGTCCCCGTACGTTCTACATTGTATCAATACGTCGTGTTATCATAGATCTGATACTGGGCACTTGTTTTTGTTAAGCGTGAAGCGCGACCAATAATATCATTACCCGGTGAAAAACTAGAAATCTAATGATACGATCGCATCCGATAAAGTTATTGGTTATCGTAGTGCAGAATGCCCAGATAAGACTAGCCTACATCGATATCCCACAAAATAAATGCTATTTACGAAAAATTTCATTGATCAATCAAACCAGGTCATATTCTCGATCGTTATTGATCCATTTTCAGGGTAACATTGATAATTGCAGCAAACAGTAGGAAATCTTCTCATTGCAACAATGTTTTTCCATCCAGAATTCTGGTTACGGTAATCAGGTCCAATTACAAATATTATGATCAGAACAGCAATGTTTGCTGAGCACTCATTGTTATGATGTTATTAAAAAGTGCCTATCATAGTTTTATCAAGTATGCTATATCGGTTCAATGAAGTTTCGGAATATTCCCCGAATTTGTCGTAGAAAAAGCCTTCCAGGCGTTTTTGATAAATCGGAAACGATAACAAGAATAGCCCTTTAAATCCTCAATGTCGATGGTTCGAGAAGGTAAAGCGACTGTTCGTCACTACATTATTTTCATTCCGAAAATCCCCCTTTTCTTCGCTACAAACAAAGACCGAAATATCTTTGTTCCTCCGTTAAATTCGTTCCTACAATGTCGTAAATCTATGCTAATATTAGCTATGACCAGTCGGAGTCTATTAAAACAAGAGGATGAATAAAAAGAAAATCCATCCCTTTCTTTCACCTGCAGTACAGGTAAAGTCGATTGGAAGGGTAATTAGTCAGCCTGCACGGAAGAAGTTTTATCTAGCATCCTTCGAGCGCAATCTATGTCTTACATAGAGGCAAAAAAAAATGTGGGCTAGAGCTCTCGAGGTCCCCAAACCCATACGCACTCTGCAAGGTTACGCTCGGAGCACGCATACATTCGCGGCCACCGCGTGCATGGACTTTTGCCGGCACGTGCACGCACACATTTCCCCGACCCTCTTATCCATGTACATACGCACTCACGCAATCTCCTGCCGTCGCAGTTTTGTACGAATGTATTGATTGGTGCATGAGGTACCGCGTGGCGCGCTCTTGCGACAGCGTCCAAAAACTTGCAATAATGCCGCCACGCAACGCTGGGCTGAGGACGCAAAACTTTTTCAATGTCAAACTCTTCGTTTCTTTTACAAAGCTGTTCAACATTATTCAAGGCGAAAACAAAGCGATGCCGCTCTTGCTCGAGAAAAGTCTTCGGAATGTTTGAAACGTGCTGAAAGTGAATACTTCGAGGTAGATAGTATTACAATTACGATGGGTAATTGTCTAGAAGAGCGGCTTTTGTCAAAACGCGTGTTATGACGTGAAATTTTCACAGAAATGGGTGTGTTCGTAGATAAAACTTCATTTTAGGTGGGGGAGGTACAAAACCAGAAAAACCTTACCCTCGGAGAAAAGATTTTGTTCAATTCAACAAATGTTCATTTTGACGAATTGACAAAAGGTTTTGTCAACACAAATTCGACCAGTTTTGTTATGCCAACAAAACTTTTCTCCGAGTGTAGACGCGAACCCTTTGAACTTGGATTGGAGTATTCATGGAATATTTATAAGTAAAACTATAAAAAGCTATCGTTAATTTTGCATATGATAGAATTGCATTTTCAAGATTTTGTTGAACTCGAGAAATGCCTATTTTGACAAACTGACCAAATATTTTGTTGAATTCCAAAACCTATCATTCACCGGCGTTTTACCATATTACAAGACTTCTACGACAAATTCTTCCCGGGTGAAGTGTAAATTTAGGGCACTGTGCCTGAGAAACCTCGTAAATTCACGGAAATTTCCGATGTATATTTCAACTACGATTCGATCGTACAATTGTGCAAATCGTAGTCCAAGTCGACTCAGTTTCTCGATTCAAGCAAGATATTTTTAAGAGTGAATGAAGACGGAATAGTCGTTAGACATTGCGCAACTCGAGACTTTTATTTTAACGAATAACGAATATACCGACTTCTGCTCATGGCCAAGAAAGGCTTATCTATTTATGAACTTTTTTAGACGCGCGGTTAAAGAGGTTTTTTATTTCGTGACAAATAGTTTCCGTTAAATTAATAGAGCATAATAAACAATTACGTAACTTATTCGAAGATGCAGTTGTTTATTCAGTACAATATCGAGTAACTACAAAATTGGGAGAATCTGAAAGGGGCGAGTTATGTAAAGTTCGACTTTGAACGGTCGTGAAATGTATTGAAAAAAGCCTGACAAGACATAGGGGGTACTGTCATCAGTGAAGTGTCGGAACGAAGGCCGTGAGGTAGAATTACTCGCATTCTGCTGCAACTGCGTAGGGTTGTACCACGTAGACAAACACGCCTTCGGCAATACCGAAAATTGCTGCATGCGAAGCCCCCAAAAAACGCGTCTCTGTTTAATTACACCGGAAACAATGCGAATCTCCTCCATCTTTGAAAGCCCGAGTGAAATCGTAATTTCCCGTTATCGTACGCCGAAAAACACGAGACTGTCAAGTTTTTTTGAATGTGTAATTGTTCAAGATCCGGAATAGCGATTGCGAACGTAGGAAAGCAATATCCCTTTATTAACGTCGCGTTGACACGCATATATTCCGCACGCACGCGTGCGCAATCATTTACATTAATAAGTCGCGGTTCGATATCATCGCGTGATGCGGAGCGTAAAAGACCGACGATTACACGCGGCAATTCGATTTACGATTCCGCTTGTTTTGTTCATGTTCATTGCTCAGTGGCTCTCGTCTAATGAATTATTGAAAAATCACTCGGGCGCGGATGGACGAACACTGCAATTTCCAACTTCTGATTCCCTGTTGCTTGAACCATTCTTAATTTACAACTAATATGCTTGGATGCGCGGAAAATTGGGCTTTTATTTATATAGTTGGACATCGCGTGCTATTGAAAGGGAAAAAAACGCAAAACTGAGGTCTTGTACGTAACTACAAACTAAGGAAATCCTAATTATAAAAAGAGCTGCAAACTTTGTCGTTTAATTCTATTTTAGATTTTTTTTTTTTGACAGTACAAATCAATTTATTAATTCTGACATTTCCTGGTCTTTTTCAATGAGTTTCTGAAAGTTGTTGAGATTCAGTATATTATTAACAACGCTTACAATTTTTCCGAATTCTAAAGATCAATTTTACCTTGATAAACGTTGCCATACATTAAAACGTCATATCTCCGAAATCTTATGCTAATTTAATTGGCTTTAAATATGTGTATGTAAAGATACATGTGTTTGTTTAGTTAAAAGTTTTCCAAATCAAATACAACGAAGAGTTTCACCTTCAAAAAGTTTCTACGACGTCTTCCGATAACAAGATTTTAATACTGATAAATTCTTCTTAAACTTTTTCATTTTTCGCGCAGAGAAAAGTTTCGTTGGCCCAGAAAAATGTTTTGAGCTCTCTACACTATCACAATGCCGATCAATACTCTATTAAAGTTTTAATTTCTAATATTTCCGACACTTTGTTGGGCGTGGAGAAGTTCCGAATTCATACCCGAATTCCATCGCGAATCGACTGATTATTCAAACGGTTAAAACCGCGAAAGTTCTTTTCGATCGAAAGAGAAGCTGTTTTTTTCTTTCGAAAGTTAAAAAAGCCCACGTAGCGTCTAATTCACGTACCACGAAATTAAACGTGCAGAGTGAGATGTGAATCTCATATCTGGCCTGAAGGTTCGTGTGTTTATCAGCCGAGAACATGGGGCTCCTAATGTCGTTATCTTGAATTATTTCGTGACCCGAATCCGGGATTGCATGCGGATCGGACCTTCTCTACCCCGTCTAACGGTTAATAGAACATTCTCCCATGCGTGTTCTAAAGAAATGACTGTGTATTCATTGAAATATACGCATATCGCGAAGTATCAAGCGTGTGTCGGATATATATGAATAACCCACATCTTATATTCAAAGCTACACGAATAAAAATCACATGTTCGTCCTACTTTAGAATCTGAGCAATGTCAGAGGAATTCAGGAAGAAATTGCGGCTTTGAATTAATCTCGAAGAGACCGTTTGAATAATTTAAGAAGATATCTCTCTCGTATAAAAAAGACGTTACAAATCTCTTTGAGGGTTTCAGCTGACGACAATTTTCTTGGGAGTGAAAATGAGAAAAAAACGTTTGTTCGACGTTGAAGAATAATCCGGGTTTATTGCCGTGGGTGAGGTAAATGGGTTAAGAAGGCGGGAATGTGGCAGGTAAGGTGTACAGGACAAATGATCGCCTTCGGCCAAAGGGCCGCTGCGCTCTGCGTTACGCAAGAGCAATAGTCATTCCCGGGAAACGAGACATGAATAAAATGGGGCGTTTTTGAGACTTGCTCCTCGTTGACTGTAAGCCTAATTCGGCTTACTGCAAGAATCTACCGCGTATCGTCGACCCTTCACGGATCAATACGAGATGTCTACGCCATGGCGGAAGGAACCAGGTGTATCGATGTATTTTCAGGACGAAAAATCGCGATGGAATGACCGCTGCATTTAGTAACTTCGAATGAAATCTCCAGTGAGAGAAAAAATAGGCCAGGGCAACTTGAGCCAGCGTAGTTGGAATTGTCCTCGACTTTTTTCTGCAGTTAACAATGTAGATTTGAATGTAGTTGCAACAACATAAAAATATAGTTTCAGCGACTAGGTAATCTGTTTTTATTTCTTTAATTTTTGTCATAGGAACCAGACAAAAGTAGTAAGTACGAATTTTCATTATATTTCATACTAATATTTAAATTTAGTATCTCGTATTTTATTACATGCCACATGCATTAAAACACATCAAATTTTTTTAATCGAAGTGTAAATAATGATTCGTGAATCACTATTTTCCGAGTTGGAATAACGAGAAATAATGGTTGCTCTAACTTTTAAGGATGTATGGATATACAATCTCAGCCAGATGTGGCGAAATTCAAAATATTCAAGTTCCAGAAGCAAACAATAACTGAAAATATAGCTTTTAATATTACAATGACCGCTGTAGGCTTGTTTTTGCAAAATAATATAACTTGTAACAAAAATGTCTTCAATATTATAGTGCGATAAATACACTTTTAGCAGTTACTGTACTAAGAACGTTGCGTGCGTTCGTAGTCAGGTAGCTTGCGCGATCGAAAAAACCTGGTTCTTATGTCGATTGTCCTTGATAACTCGAAAAGTATGTACATGATTGCAAACGTTTGACGGGACAATGTTGATAAATAGTGGAGCTTCATGTAAATAAAATATAAAAGTATTCTAGTGATTAGTAACGTACTATTTTACGAGTTATATGCGACAATTTGCGCTTTTCCCATAAGAACGCATGTAAAATAATAAAATGTCAGAACTTCTAAATTATTTAGACAATCTTTCTGAAACTTTGCATGGTGTTTAAGAATATTACAAACATCTATTCTGCCGAGTTTCATCGAATTTTCTTGATTCTGAATGTATGTCCCATACACCCTTAATTTCTGGTTGTAGCAGACTTTGAGTTTTTAGTTGCAGCGGCTAGAATTTTATAGTTCCTCCAACCAGGTTCTCAACTTGCTCGAACGACATTCGTCTAGTCAAAGACGTTTTTTACTAGTGCACCTAGTTACTGTTACCAGAAGCTTCAAATTAGGTGCTGTAATTTTGTGTATAGTCACTGTAACCAGAAATCTGGTCGCAGCTACTACAAAATGTAGTTTCCAGTACATGAAATGACAAACTTGATTTTTTAGTCACTCTGACTAGGTACCATTTCTCTCAGTGCAAGATCTAGGAACTGAAGCGTCTCGAAAGTTTTTCAACTTTTTTCCGTGCTCATTAACAATTTCGTGTAGGGTGAAAAAAGTTTGCCGCGAAACCCTACATTATTGCAACTCGGTGTGCTGAATAATAATGGGCTATTATTGCGGTGTAATCAATGGAGAAATTGTTGTCGGAGTTCGTTGTAATTTCGGGTAGAGACAGTGACAAAAATTATTATCACGTGTACAGTCGAGGCAAGCTGAAGAATTTTTGGCACTTAATGTACTTTTTGTCGAAAATCTAATCTGTTTGAACGTTCAATTTTTGTAATGAGAAATAAATATTTGATTTCTTCAAAAGTCGTTCTGTGAGGGCAAGAAAATGTTACGAACCGTGTTTCAAATTTTAATTGCTACTTCATTATTTCCACATTAGTCTTAGCCTTGAAAATATGATTACGAAATAATACGTCTACGAGAATGTTTTTTCGAGGATTCTACTTTTCTTAGATAAGACACTGATTTTCAGTTTTCAATTTAGTGAACAATGTATGCTATTTCTATGCACTTCTCGAAGTTTGGAAATAATGCAAGTAGTTTGAAGAGCTGAAAAAACATCGGAAACTCGAGAATATTTATCCAAAAAATCAACCTTCTTAATAATGTAAACATTTAAGCTTGCTATCACAATTTCTCGATTTCCCAATCAAGGAATTCCAAAATCGAACGAAACCGCAACGAAAGAAAACTCGGGAACCCGAAAAAACATCGAAGACGGAACTCCGAGATAATTTTCTTACGAAACAAAGTGACGTGGGTGTGGGATTGTCGAGGGGTGTGTGAATAATGGCAGCTCAGCGGTCACGCCTGGCGAAACGTTCGCCCAAGCAAAAGGTGTCCTAATGGCTGCACCTTTGTTCGCTCGCTTAACTTTCTAGCCTGCATCCTCTTTGTAAATTCCACCTGAACGTACGCGAAGCGTGGGTAATGCTGAGTGACTTTGTGTAACTTTGTGTATAAAAGACACGTATGCAAGACGCAGCATCAATCTTTTTTTTTATGTAACCCACTTTTCCGGCTCCACGGAACGTTGCACATTCGAGAAAAGCATTTCCGAAGCCTTTGAATCGACAAAGCAAAACCGCGAAGAACGTCGGCGCAACTTCGAAAATAAAATCTGCGAGGGGCTTTTATTTTTACATGAAAAAATACGCGCTGATTACGGGAAAAAGATTCTTCTACATAATTAACGGAGCGTTGACACGGATTTTCGAAATGTTACGTAAACGGTGAAATCGCTTGTAACGGACGATTCGAATGCAACACTCTTCATTTTTACTTTCTTTCGGGCCCATAACGGTCCCCGTTAGGGCCTAAATGAAAGTGCATCTCATTCCTGGGAAACGGCTTTTCGTTTTTCAAACGGGATTGGCCCGAAAAGCGAAAGTCGTGGGCGGTGACTTTTCCTTTCGTTTCTTTCGGAAGGAAAGAAGTCGATGCACTTTCCAAGCCCTAAATAAGCCTCGAAGTTGTTTCCAGAAACTGTTTTGAAAAACGGTACCTCGGTGTGCAATAGAAAAAAACGGTACCTCGGCCCGGGATCTTTGGAAAAAGAGAAATTTCGTTGCAACACTAGATCTATCGAGTGTCGAAACGCGTTACACGCTGATGCAATGCCTATGACGTGCGCGCGTTACGTAATTCCGGCCTCCCGAAATAAAATGCAGCGGGACTTTGCGTTCAATTTTCACGTCAATAGATTGAGCAACGCTCGCTGGAGAAGAAAAAAGTTGAAGGATCCCCTCGTAAAAATAAGTTACGAGCGTGTCGACTTCGAATCTCCGAAGACTTTTTGTCCGACGCCAATTATTCCGTCTTAGAAATTGTCCGCTCATGGTCAAATTCTAATTTGCTGCGTGAAAACCGTTTGACGGAAGAGGAATTCCATTTCCGAGAAGCAGATTTTTCGTTCCGACGAAAACATTCTGCTTCGCGCAAGACGAAATCCTCTTGTGCTGAAAATCCGCTTCAGGCAAGCAAATTCTGTTTACTTTAAGAGAGTGCATTGATTTGGAGTCGAATTTCGTCGTTTTCATGTAAGGAAAAGGAAAAGTTTTGTTTTTCAAAAACTTACCGTCGGGTGTGCTGACGGTGCCGGCTTTGTTGATTTTGGAATTCCACATCGCAGGGGTTGTCGGCACGGGGCTGAGATCCGGGGTGGGGGGATGAGCGGGGGGCAAATTGGCCATTCCCGGCCCCAAATGAACCCCGTGATGCAAGTGATCGGCGTTGTTCCCGTAAGTTCCGTCGATCCTCGAACTATTCGAGTACACATCTCCCGACAAACTCTCCGCCAGTTTCTCAGCTCTCTCTCGATCCGTCAAAGCTACAGGCTCTTGTTTTATCCGCAGATCTAATCACATTTTTACGAAACCTTCAATTTTCAACACAATTCATCGTTAGGATTGCCACTTGCGTTTTTTCCCGAAGTTTTCTGATTTTCTAATGTTTCTCAACAAATTACTAAAGTTCCAAATGAGTAGAAAAAAATGTCGTATTTTTGGATGCGAAAATCGGATTGAAACTCAAAGTTCGAGTTTCCCGAAAAGCGTGGCAACCCTGAACATAGATGCAGAATAAACTTGGTCTCAAAGAAACAACATTCACCTTCTGCGACGTTTTCTTTAAGTTCCCCGTTGCCCCATTCCATCGAAGAATCTCGCTCGAAATCTCGTTTCAAATTGGTTGGGGTGTGAGGTGCGGTCCGCGGGTGAGTAGGAGTCTCCGTTGGATGCGCGAAAGATTGATACAGAGGATTCTCTAACAAAAGTGGATGAGGCGCGGATGCGGGTCGAAACGCGGCACCGTCCCTCAAGACGCTCGCCCTATTCAAGGCATCTACGTCATTCGGCGACCTACTGCAAACAAACATCCAACCCTGTACTCTCCCCTAATTCCCCAAACCCCATTAATCCATTCCCGTAACGACCGAATCCAGAATTTCCACCAAAACTTTCAATTTTTATGTTTTTTAAGGATGTATTGGATATACAATCTCAGCCAGATGTGGCGAAATTCAAAATATTCAAGTTCCAGAAGCAAACAATAACTGAAAATATAGCTTTCAATATTACAATGACCGTTGTAAGGTGAATGTCCCAATTTGCGTCGGTTTCGATCTATTTGTATCGAATTCTCATAAATCTTGCAATTTCTATTGCCGAGAAAACTTTTTTCCTATTCTACTGTGAAAATACTTTCTATTTACAAGTGTTAAGAAAGTAATTTTTGGTAAATTAAAAACGTAAAACTAGTTTGAAAGTACGCGCGTCACCATATTTTTCCATTTGTGACAGCACGAGTACGTAATGGCTGTCGGCTCAGAAAAATTGTAATATTTCAA
>JABFQM010004002.1:0-10398 GCA_022816865.1 Zelostemma sp. ZL-2020
CATTCTAACGTAATCCACGTTGAAATGCGCCACGGGGCCAACTCTATAGCACAATCCGAGTCTGATTACGAACTAATACGTTTAGAGGAATTTGGTGGTTAACTGATTCCCGAAAACATGTTTGATCATAAAAATGGATGTTAATGTTTGATTCAAAAGTAAAGACAGCATTCGAACCCTGTCTACCTGGTACAACATTTTTATTTTTTTACTGAATAAAAATAGCGAGACGTGTAAGTCAATTTTACACGGAAAAAACGCGTCCGGTGCTGAAGTGGAAACGTTTTTTTCGAACAATAAAATTGGTTTATTATTTTTGTTTTTTCATTCAGAAATGTTCGACCTGGCAGATAGAATTTCGCTACTGGCTCCGTCCTTTAATTAAACATTGAAAAATCGTTGTTATTGCCAAAAATGTTTTTCGAGGAAACAATATCATTATTATTTAATCGTAAAAGTGAAAAATCGTTACTTTTACTATTTAAATCGTGCCAGTTAGGATAAAAATCATTAAGCACAGGAACTAAGATTAGTGGAATAATTTTACCGTTTAACTAATCATGTTATTTTGTCATTTTATTAATTCCGAAGGAAAAAATGTTCTTTGAGTTTGGGATAGTTTGAGGATTCCTCTTAATGCATAAGTAAATGCGTAAGCGCATATCTCGGATTACAGTCGGTTGCTCCAATTAGACTGTGGATGCATGGAAGTATAATTACATATGTCAAGCCGGGTGCGATTTCAAAATCCGTTCACAGGGGCCAGCGCCGCATCCACTTATCGCTATAATGCTTAATCCACCCCCATGACATGCGCAGTCAAGTGTCTCGCAAAAAGAGTCGTTTCACGAGACGCCGTCGAGCTTTTTTAAATCCTTTGGCCTGTTTTCTCGTGACAATGTTTTGCGAAAAGTAATTTCTGCGAAGAGTGAGATGCTGGATTTCCGGCGCTTTTGTACAATTACAACCTTTTTATGAACGCTGTCTCAGGGAGATTAAAGGAATTTACATAATTTCTGTTCTTCAGTAGAAAAGCGCAATGATATTCGAAGCTACAATTGTCCTTCTTGAAAACGACGACGGAGATGACGATAAAGATTTCGTTTCGTAAAGAAATCTCAAGTGTATTTTACGCGATAAAACGCACGGAAAAATATCCACTCCAAGGGGAGCTTTTATAAAAATAAAAGTTTTATCCGAGGAGATTTTTGTTATTCCGAAAAAAACTTGGCGACACGTGTGTCACCGGAGAATCATTTTAGGCCATATCAAACCAACGACGCGCCAAGCCGAACATTCGTAAGATTTACAATCGTTCTCGGGATTGTATCTACGCTCGTTAAAATCATAAGTGCAGGAATTGTAATTCGCCATTCGTTACTTCGCGACAGCTTTACGCGGATCGCGAGAGAAAATTATTGCCAAAGGAAAGCACGGAAACTGCACATTCGAGATTTTTCCTTGTCGCGACTTCTCGCGTTCGCGCCGAGTACGAAATTGATAAGGAAAACCTTATCAGTTTTGTACTTGGCGCAACTTTAGACATAATGAGGATTGCCCAAAATTGTTCTGCTTTTATAACGACGCTCATATTCTGTTAGTTTTAAACGTTATTTTACGGAGCGAAACTAAAACCAGGTTTGAAATCTATTTTAAAAGTGAGAAAAATGTTGTTTTTTTCAACTATTTTTCGATTTAATACAATGAAAATAAATTTCAGTTTAGATATTGTTTCATCATCCATCGATTCTGTAATTTTACGGTGCATGAAATATGTAAATGTGCACAATGTAAAGCGAAAAAAGTGTAACGCTCCACTGACCGCATTACTTTCACCCCAATTATTTATTCGGTCCGTTTTGAAATTGCAGAAATTTATCAATATGGATGGTAAACGCGAAATTCATGCTTAAAGCTAAATGTGAAATTCGTGCTTAATACCAGTTGACGTTGATTTTCCAGAGACCCATGTATTTCAATAATTCAGAGGTGGTATTTAAAAATAAAATATAGCGCAAAGATCGTTGACAGTTCACGGATAATTACAAGCAGATATTGAACACGAGACAGATAAATGTTTGATACACCTAAGCGTCGTTAAATATTCACAGATCGAGAACTGCTGTGCTACCAACAACTGCAAATACAATCTATTTTTTTATCGACAAAAAACTCGAGCAATTATTGTCACAAACAAGAAAATACAAAGGAAAAGTGTGATAAAAGTCGGGAATACTCGAGAACATCATTCTCAAAGCCGAGATAAAATTTGCCGCGTCGCCGAAGATAAGCGAGGATTTGGGGATGACGGATATTTTTTGTCATCAAGGACAATCTTGAAAAATCGTTTTTCGTCTGAGTAATGAATAGTCGCGAACAAAGTTGTGCGTAGAAAATAAGCTTCATACTTTTCCGGACTTTTTCTCAACCAGTTTCTCACGTTACTTATCTTCTCATTTCCTCAATGTTCCGTAATTCGTAACCGCTCGGAGTCGCGGATTTATGGCTCGTTTTCTTGCACGAAATATTTACGAATCTTAATTTTCAGAGCGAAATACGATTCTTCGGAACAAAACATTTTTTTCCCCAACATTAAGTTCTCCTTCGCAAACAAATCAACATTTCGGCGGTATTTTTTCCGCGAAACTCGTACTTTCATATTCATTACACGACCATTTTTCAAGCTTAAACATTTCTTTTCTTCGCTCTCCTAGAGTGCTGCTGAAATTCTCTTTATTTATGTCGCAATGAGCAGTTTTTTTTTTAAGTTGCAGAGCGAGTTGGCGTAATGTTACGATCGATTTTACCGCTGTAATTGGATATCAAAATTAGGTTCAACAACGTACCATTGATATTACGAATAAACACAGTGTATAGATTGTAGAATGATCAGAGTGAAACAAAGTAACAATGAGATCACAGAAATCTATTTAAATCAGCAGTATCTTGCAGCCATAGTAAACTGATCACAGATTCATTCATCTCTTTCAAAGTGTAAATTTGTGGTAAACATTTGGAAGCTTTTAATCGCACTTGGGTAATCAGTGAGATACTGAGGTAAAGAGGTGTATAAAGCGAACTATTATGAAAGGAACAACTTTTATTTCTGCAAACAGGACGGTTCTGGACAATGGGTCAGCCTGGATTCCGAGCTGGAGATGAGAGGGGGCGAAGTTGTCGGCACGAAAACGCCGACGGGTCACTCTCTTCTCATAGACTGCCGCTTCGAGTTACCCTTCGGTAAGTAAAACTTTATTCGCAAATCTAGTAAGTGACCGCATGTTTGTCAGCTATATATTGACGGTTCCGTGTCGCTGCGGAACACTGCGATACACTTTTCACTCCCAAAGTTATATTTGTAATAAACTTATGCATCGGAAATGACCGCTTTCTCCACGGATTTTTATCTCGAACAACGTGCTAAAACATGGCGCGATTATTGTCTTTCAAAAGAGCCAAAAAGTTATAATAAAGTACGTGTGAAAAAAGTACCTTTGTCTCCCAGTTCAAGGGCAGTTTTTCGAAATTAAAAGGGCTTTGTTCTCTTGGATAAGCGCGAATGCGAGCCAATAAAAAAGATTCGACACCCTTTCACGCGACACAAAAAGTTTTAATTGAGCGTCATACAAAGTTTCGACACGTCGTAACTACGCTCGCAGCGCCTCGAAATAATTGACGGCGTGATTTGCCCGGTAATAATTTTGCTTTTGTTTCGTGATTATTAGAAGACACCGTAACAAATTGCTCGCCCTATTCAATTCGAAATCTCCTGCCTCGATTTATATTTCAGTATTTGGTGCAATCATGTAAGTCCTTCTCACGCAATATTAATGACGCTGCATGTTTGAAAAACGGGAAAATAACGTCCCGTCACGTCACGAAGAACACCAGTGTTCAACGACACGGAAAAAAATCAGGCCATTGATAATATTAAAGTAACACGCGCGCTGTTGCTCGCGTAATGCATGCTCGGCTTGAATTTCCATTCGATTTCGATTCTTGCATTCTCCCAGCGTTACAATTCCGTTCTTAAACGAGAGCAGCTACTTTTTATCGCGAACATTTGCTTTCTCGCTTTTCCTTTTTTTTTCCACTATTCATTTCCAAGGCGTGATGAAGATCGCAGAATGTTTTTCCTTTCATTCGTAGCAAAGCTCGCGAGAAACTGTTTTCATGATGCTCGAGGATAAAAACAAATCGCTCCATGTTAGCACGTAACGGGTGCAAAGTTGCGCGTACGATCTCGAAAAGATGAGAAAAGCGCGTGTGAAAAAACTGATCGTGTGTTACCGTATTGACCAATCAGGAAAGTACGATCCACCGACCGGATGGAAAGCCCTGCTAACGAGTGAAACGGCTAGGCAGTTACGAGCAGCCCGGCCCATGTGTGGCACAGGTACCCTCAACAAGATCAACGAGATCGTCCGATCGCAAGATCGTCAAGGCTCTTCAATCGAATCCCCGGTTGAATCTTATCGTAACCGTGGATCATCCTCAATCATAGATCCGCAACGCGAAAAAGGAAGAGAACACGTTGCGCGAAATTGGCACTGGTTGCGAATCTATGGTTCTCAGATCCACGTTTAAATACGTACTTAGCGATTCGAAGAACCCCTTTTTGCTAGCCAGCCACTGCACTTGACAATACGCAACTCGGAGTACTCATTGGAACGTAACTGAAATTTTTATCCATATTTTTCGAGCCTCTTCCAAAGGGTACCCGGTTGATTTCGGTTGATTTCGAAATGTGCACTGCATTTTTTCCGAGTACTTGTTACATTCGACACGTACCTCTGTGTGAACGAAATGTGGACTAGCCAAGTGTTTTTAATATGAGATGTTCGATGTTTACTTACGCTTTTTGTTTCATTGTTCATCACTTTGAAAGCAAGTTCGTAATACTTTCGAGACGAGGAGGAACTCGGTCTCTGGTGAACTTTCGAGCATTGCGTACTGTACATCGAACACCCTGAGTTTGATTTCGAGTAAAGCACGTTGTAGACAGTTCGAGTTCTCTGTGAAAAGAGTTTACCAGTCCGTCGTTTATTCTCCTTTTCCCTCGAACTCTTCCGCCCCGCCCACCTGTTTTTCCCTAGAAAATAGATGAAGATCGAATGGTTCTGTATGACAATCGCCGCCCAATCACCGGGAAAACGCGGGATTCAATCATGCAATTTGGCTAAAAATATATCGTCCCGCCTGAATAAAAGATATTCCTCAGCACAATATTCATTCATTGGCGCACGTTCCTATTCGAGATAACGTTATGCGCCAGCCATTTATCGTCTTGCGTAGCATCCCGATGACACAATGAGCCGAGATTCTTGAGGTGCTTGGAGATAAAACGAGCGGGTTGCTACGCTCGATGAAAAGGAGCTCCGTATTTTCACTTATACTCACACGTTGTTTTGAAATTATATCGCACGTGCACGCAGTGGCGCGGCGATAGCACTGAAGCGGGTTTTTTTTTTCTAAATTTGAAAGTCTGGAATAAAACGAGGGTACCTGCGGACGCATCGAGCTATGGCTGCGACACTGTAATTATCAACTATTTATTCTATCCTAACTCCTAGCATTTTCTCTTTGTCTGCCTTTCCCTTTCTCTCTCTCTCTCTATCTTCCATAGTATTTCTTCACTCTACATTTAGGTTCTTTAGCTGTTTGACGATCTTCCTCCTTCGTAGAGACTCGGCAATATTTCACGAGATAAAAGATTCCTGGGTCTAATCTGGATTCAACCTAGAGTCTGATTCAGATTAGACCTGTTTCTTAGTTCAGCTCGGGCCTGATTTTTAAGTCATTAAATTTTCCTTGGCTTCGAACTTTGGTTCTGAATTGAAAAAGTTTTTTTCCGACGCTCTCCTTTGACACCATTTGAAGAAATGTGATATCTGGGAGAAATCTGACGAGTCAGTTGAAAAAGTTCACTCGCCATCCCGAATCTTGTAAACGAAATTCAATTGGATTTAGATATTTTTCAAACTGACGGGAAGAGGTTTGGCTTTTTCAGTCCGGGTTCGAAGAGAAGCTGGAAAATTGTAATGGGACTTGACAATGGAATAGTTCACGTTGCACCAAGAGATGGAACACTAGATCTTGAACTTGGGATTGTTAGACTTCCAAACGAATTAGAATTAGGAATGAAGACGATGTTGAGTGCGAATGTTTGGTCCAACCTCGATGTGTTGCGTGATGCATGAGTTGTTTTAAAAGAAAAGTCTGAAAATTCCCCCCGTCTTCGATAATCATCGATGTGAAAACTATTCGATCAAGTATGGTGTAGATAGCGACTTTACGAGTCAAATGTCCTTCTCAAGAAGTATTTACTGAATCTAGAATCCATAAATCAAAAAATAATAAATTGCAACGTCGAAGATAAACATTTATTACTAAAATTATGTCTCTTAAATAGTATTCATTTCATGCATAAATTATAAATCAAATTCATGGTGAAAATCATGGAACACGCGAAGCATGAATGCACAACAGCAAAGTGCTATTTTTTATAGTTCATAGTAAACTGTAAGTACTTTATCCAAGAAACACTGAGAAAAAGAAATCGTAATTGGAGCAATCTATATCGTGACTAAAAAAACATCACATCGTAAAAATTTACGATTCGAACTTGTAACGTATTTAAAATGACCCAATCAAATGCATGGAAGTTAAATCTAATTAGATTTCTGTATAATTACGTTTTAGGTTTTAAAAATGCAATACTGTCCTAAAAAACAGAATAAAAAAACAACAATAATTCTTATTTCTTCAACATTGATTTATCGACAAAATCGGTCGAGTCTTGCTTTGCAATTCAAGCTCTTGTTTTTTATGAGAATGTTCTTCCGGGGTTTTCTCCCGATATTTGAATTATTATTACATTCTAGTTCACACTCATATTTTCCCAAAAAATCCCGAATTATCGCAGAAAAAACTGCCACATTTATCACCAGTTATCAAGTGTTATTTGATGCTCGAATCCTATTCTTTACGATTTGAATCGTAACTTTAACAATTTCGATTACGAAAGTTCCCATAACATACTTTTACGATTTAGATGTGACGATATCATTTCCTCAACGTGAAATCGTGAATCGCTGTCTACACCATATTCACTTTTGGCTTCAATGCTTAATTTAGACTTGATGCGAACACACAAAATTGTGAACAATCGGAAAAAGCGATTAGGAAGCGCGATTATCAAGGTCATTATCATTCCGAGTCGGAAGAAGCGTCGTTCTATTTTTCTTCGAAGCGAAGGCAAACACCGTCCGCAGATATCGAGCGTGACGAACTATGATTCCTCAATTTCTAACAATTAGTAGTGTTCGAAGTCGCGACGCTCGACACAAATTAAAAACTTCTCCAATCGTGAAAACTTTTTCAACGAAGCTAAGTTTTGATTAAGCTGCTATACTCGCTTTTTGCACATAATTTTCTTGCTGAAAGACGACGGCCTCACTTCTGATTGCTAGTTGGAAATGAGCTACGTGCTACGCCGACCACGTACATAAAGCGCGCAACAGAATAAAAAGCAATCGAGATTATTTGGTGCTCTCATCCGGTTTCTGGACATCTCCATTTTACGGGGAGTGTAAGAAATCGCAGACGCCCGCGTTATTCATGGACGTTTTTCGCTAGAAATCCCGCAGGAACGTTGAAAATTTTTCTTCCTTGAAGTGACTCGGCGGAAAATTGGACAGCCCGCGATGCTGACGCTGAGACTTCGGAATATTTCGAAGATTAATTTTTCTCAAGTTAAGGGACATTCCAGCCAAACGGCGAAAATTAACCATTTTTGAGTGGACATTTTTCCATCGATATTTCATCAGTAGTTTCTTAAAAATTTTGGAATCTTGAATATCTCGAAAATGAAGGCAGATTTCGCAAGATAAAAGCGGTACTTTGTAAATTCATTTTGTGAACTTCGAAATTCAAGCATTTCCACTCCAACGAAATGTCTGCTTTTATGAATCAGCTGACTGTTTTTGAAGGGACCGCAATCCAATACCTGAAACCTCAAATTTCCACTCGCCATTATTTTCACTTATCAACATGACACGAATATTCCGATATCCCAGAGCGTCCGACTAATCGATAGCCCCGAACGTAATCTGAACAAACAAATCTCCGGGAAATTTGTTGGTAAAGTTTTCCGGAGTTCCCGCAGTCATCGCCGAGGGTTCCTTCGTCAAATCCAAATTTTCAGCCAACGAACTTTGTCAATATAGCGCTAGCTCGTCCAATTCGATCTTGAAATGTGAAGGGATGAGAACTTGGGGTGTAAAGTATATGTACCGAGGTGTTGAGAAAGAACAAGTGCAGCTGGTTTTGCCAAGTTGCTTGTTCAGCAAGTACCGGCGAGACGGGCTGAGAACGAGAAAGCGAAGTACGAGGTTCGTGTCGCAAAGACTTATTCGCATTTCTGGAAAATAACTACACTCATTGCAAGGCTCCTCGAGACTTGACCCTTTTTTTAATTGCACGTCGGCTGATGTTGCAACGCGTATAGTTTGCAGTCGTTATTTCTTCCTCAATGGACGCCGAATTTCGCCGTGTTTCGAACAAATTCGTCCTCTTCGATGTCGAAATTAAACATCGAAAAAGAAACTCGGAATTTAGTAGCGAAATACGTAAAGCGTGAGAGCAACTCGGAAAATTTCATGCTTCCATTTGCGCGTTAAAATGAACATCGGGCGACGCATCAGTTTTGTTTATGGGAAATGGATTTCCTGTGTATTCGCTCGTCGTGACAGGAAAAGCTGACGTTTGAATGCATGAATTATTCAAGTCCGTATTTCGGTATAGATTCAATTATAAATTACGAGGCTGGGGATGTAGATTCGCCGTGGCGGAATTGAACTCGGTTGCTCCTTTAACCCAGGCATTCTCATTAGACAGGCTTTCTCTTCAGACGATCGCTAATCGCTTTCCTTATTCCATTTGCGCCCTTCACATTTTATTCAAACCCTTGCAATGGTTACGAGAAATCGATCCCCGGCAAGATTTTAACGACCGTTATCAACCCCATCCCCGACAAATACCATTGCTCGAGTCATTCAATTCCTCGGAAAATCTTTCCTGGCTCATTTTTATCGTCCGCCACCTCATCGCATTTCCTTTGATGAATTCTTGGGACGAATTAGCCCTGAAATGCACGGCAAAATATCAAGTTATTCAAGCGGAATAACATAATTTCACCGCGATCCAACTTGACCCGAGCAAAAATATAATTCCTCGAGTTTCCTGTTTATGAAACTGCCACTTTCTCTCAGTTTTCAATCTGCGAAAGAAAAGAAGCCGATAATTGCGATGTCACGAATCACCGCAGAGCGTTCGTATTATCGAGAGATCCAATTTCCAGGTGCAACCGGGCTCCGCGCTCTCGTATGTATAACGAGTTTGAAGTAGCTACTCGAAGTTCGAAGTAACCGTGGAGACGGAGAGCGGCAAAGCTCCGTGGAGCGAGAAATTGATGCCTTACGTAGGCCAAGTAAAGGTCGCGATGTCGTCGAGTGCTCTGCTTCGTTTAACCAACTTCTTCCAGCCTCTTCTCCGCTATTCATGAAAATAAAGCACGTGCTCGAACACATCTGTCGTTTTCCTCAGCATTTTCAGCATTCGACATCCCCCTATTTCCTATCGAGACCCCGACGTACCTATCCAATCCAGCAATAATTATGACGCGTGCGAGAGTTCGTGCTAAGCGGCGTAGCACGATTCCGGATTGCCAAGTACATTCGTTTTCAAGTACATTCGTTCCGTGACACTGAACACACCAAAAATATTCGGCGCATGAAAATGTATAGAAAACCGTTGTTACGTTCCTTTTTCCAGAGGAGAAATACTGGTGCGAGATGAGTGAATTGTTTATTAATTGGGTTGGATTTATTCGAGATTTGCGTGAATCTCGTGGTATCAGAGTATCAACATTTCAATGTTTGGAATGTTCTCCGATGACTGAAATGTGAATAATCGATGTCGGTGAAAAATTTGCAAGAGAAAATGCATTCTGACAGATACAGCTGATTTCGACAAATCAATTTGAAAGTTCAACGTTTAAAAATGTTGATGAAATCAAAGAAATATCATAGTGTTTGTCGATTTATCGGTATTAAACTTTTCAATGTTTTTTCAATGTTTATCTCATGTTCTAAGCAATTTCATTAATTATTTCCAATTCGATTAAATTGGAGCGACAAAGAACAATTATTTTGATGCGGAGTTTGTTTGATGTGACGTTTCAACTTTATAATGACATTCTGGACGAACCGCTCGCCAAAGATGATTATTGATTTCTGGATTACAAACTAACTTCATAAATTTATACAGTACTTGAACAATAATTTCGGAATAACTACTTTAACATGCTTCCGCTCAATTTTAGTCCTTGTTTGGTTA
>JABFQM010004003.1:0-10387 GCA_022816865.1 Zelostemma sp. ZL-2020
CTTCCAAAATATGTATCGCAGTTTAATTATTTGTCATCAAAAAAATATTTTGTGTGAACATTGTATATGATTAAAACTCGTATTGCATATCCGATACGTTTATATTTGATGGGTTGTATTGAAAAATTTTGGAAAACAATGCGTCACATTACATTAATTACCTTTCAAAATTTCAACGGTGTCTGCGCCAAACACTTTCGACAACTCTGCAGCTAATTCATCCGTCGTCAGTTCTTTGAAGGCCAACAAAATTGATCAATGAAGGAATGAATATTTATCTGTTTTAGACTGCCAATATGACGTTCTCTTTTTGTACTATTTGTTTGTCTTTGCGCTAAAGCGAATTGGCATTATTCGAGCTGCTGGATTTGTCATTCGTGTCATACCAAGTGTAGCATACACGGATGCTTGTTTCAGGTACGAGATGATGTGGAATGAAAGTCTTGTAACTGAATCGCCTACTGCGAAACTGGACTTTTTACAACCGAAAACGTAAGCTCAACAACCAGGAAATTTTCGTAGTTGTCGGAACCTGGCAGCAATTCACTGGCGATACTTTTTAAATTTTTCAATTGATCACAAGATTGCTGGGTTTATAAGTAATTCAATAAACGTATGTTCGTCGATAATTTGGAATATTATTTGTTCCCTTTTTCCTAAAAAAAACCTTTCATAACTTGTAATCACGAAGCTTGAAATTCAAATCTTCCGCGTTCGCATTTTTAAATCGCGCGCGCTCGCTCATGGGCCCACGCTGCTGCGAACTTCGGCGCTCCGCCGTGAGGTGGCGAGCGTACAAAGCTTCTCGCAGCACGCATTACGGGCCGAGCTTGGAAATATTAGCGAAAACAGTCATTTTATTCGGAAAATGTAAGAGCGAGTTATCGGAATAAACGTAATGTTTGTTAATATTTGTTAATGAACGTAACAAATATTCATTCCAACCAATCAAAATGTAATATCAATGAAAATTTGGATTACTTGGTTAAAATTGTCCTAAAAGACGTTTCAATTGGTATTCACATTGAGTCAGATATGTAAATCCTTAGAACAATAAAACAGAATGACCAATGAAACAGAACGAGCAAACGAGACCAAAGAGAAAATAATTTCAATAATAGTCGGCAAAGTCGAATCATCCGAATCGATATATTCTAGAGACGATGCACTGTTCAGTTCGTGCCGTCAGACGCTTCACTGAAAAAAAATTCAAGTACGTCGCGTGCGTGGGTAATCGATAATTCGCCGCGACATCCTAACTGCTTATTAACGGCGAGTTGAACTTACTAACTTTATTGTAACAGAACTTTCGTTCTTGAGTCGCAGTTTCAATTGCTGCTTCACCTTTTTTTAATTGCGACGATTATAAGGTAGTTAATCGATCGGCTGCAATTTTTACCTCGAGGGAGCAGTCTTAGATGGAACTATCGAGTCTTCCAGACGTCGTTCTATAGCTGAAGAAAAAGACGAGTGTCTATAGATCGTCGATGTTTTGTGTCTTTATAATGTGACATGTACTTGCAACGAAGCAATTGCTACTCAGTTTTTTGAGACAAGGAATCAGCATTTGTAATTCACCAATGTCTTCATCAAGAGACTGAATTATTTGAATCAGCGTTCCAGGATTTCGATAAAATGGATTTTTACGACGAATATTTAGGTCCTTATAAACGTTTACTGAGGATGCTGGGGATTTGGCCTCACCAGTCCATTTATTACAGAATATGCGCGTGTTGCGTTTTCTTTCCCTGCAGCATTTCAGTACTAGTGGTCGGGGTAAGTATCGAAGTATTGGTGTAACGGGATTTTCCGTCACCCAAAAAAGGCCCTCGAACTCTAATTGAATTCCAACAAACTTGAAAGTTTCATGGAACAAAGAATCTCTTATCGAATGAAATTGAGTATTCTCTGCACAGTGACTGTTTTTTTCGAATATCTTGGGATTACCGACAGATATGTTTGATCGCAAACATTTTATTCTTAATTCCAGATTGTGCTTGTTTACGCAAATATGAACGACTTGGACAAAGCAATGTCTATCTTGCAACTGATGTTGATTGATTCTTTTTCCAACTTCGAAGTTTTGCTATTTATGTTCTCTAAAGCAGTAAAGTATTACTTATTTAGCTGAGTGAAATAATAAGACATTTCATGTCCAACTTTCGACATTTGCACATTTTCTGGAACTCTTCAATACAATCAGAACAAGAGTATTGTTGAAATTAAATTCCATGTAACGAATTGATATTCGTAAATCAGCATTGGTTGGACATGGAATAATGGGTCATCTGTTGCTTGTTTTTCAACTCTCAGAGTAATGCTATTTTTCAAGCATAAAAGAACGCATGATTATATCCAAAATGATTGGAAGAGTACACAACGCACTGGTGAACGTCGAATTATGAAGCTGACAATGAGAAGTACAGCAAAGTCCATGAGATTGGCATCAAGTGAGTCAATGATTCATGCGGGAAATCCAGATGGAAGCAGAAAACGAGGAAAAGAGAAGACCATGTTCCGTCAATTCCAGATCTGAAATCATAATACATATCTTCCGAATGAACAGTTCGAAAATTCAACCCTTTTTTCAGTTACCTCCAACGTGTCCGCGATCTTTTTGATTTTCGTGATGTTCATTCCAAAAATTCTCGACGTTCTATTACCAGTGGAACAAGCTCGCCGCAGCAATTTGATTCTTGACTTGGACATCACCAAATGTCTACGGTTGAATGATAACATTGTGGTTCTCTTTGTCTCCAATATAGTAGCTACTTTCACAATTTTGAAATATTTCGAAGCTTTGATTTGCTTCGTGCTCTTAGTCGCAATGAACTGGGACGGAATGTTTCAGTCAGTGAGGTAAAAGTGAACTATTAGCCCTTTTCGAGTTATAAAACAATCAAAAAACAAGATTTTACGTCACAGACATAGATTCGACGCGATGAGTGAAAAGTCTGGCCATAACGAGATATGTGGCGATCTTCGTTTCTGCATCAAACGCCACCTCGATGTCATGAAGTCAGTATAATTGTGCGGCAATGTTTCCACAATGTATATTGCTGTCTAAAATACGGGAGATCATCTTCTGATGCTGGTTTTTACTCTTAAAAGCAGGTTATACACGTTGGCTCATAGCATGATAGATCTGATACTTCTGGTAGGGTCTACCATAAACACCATCACGACAGTGACATCAGTTTACATGGTAAGATCGATCCCAACAATCCGAAGCGTACAAATATTTGTTTCATCCCCGATACAATTTTCGCAGATACTCGTATCCGTCAATGAATTGGAAGAATTATTCAAATATGTCATGATTTCATTAATATCAGTCTTCATCATGTTTTCATATAACTATGTGGGCCAATTTATAACGAACGATGTTGAAATTGTTCAACAACAATGGTGAGCAATTTTCGGAGTAACCTCTTCTGTACCTAAACCATAGCGTCCACTTTCTAATACTTCGAGTAAAGTTTTTACATAGGATGGTACAATTGGCGTTTAGGATCACAAAAAATGTTCAATATGATGCAAGGTGGGTTAAAAACGTCGATTAAAGTTCGTGTTCCTGGAGGCATCGATATTGGCATGGAGAATTTCGTCAAGGTGATGTTTCCCTTATGTATAATAATTGCTTTTACACAGTTGAACATTACGACATCATTGAAGTACTTGTACTTTACAGTGGCAAAATTAATCAATAAGTGGACGAATATTTATCCGTTTCAGACTGCGCATATGACGTTCTCTTTTTGTACTATTTGTTTGTCTTTGCGCTAAAGCCGATTGGCATTATTCGAGCTGCTGGATTTGTTATTCGTGTCACACCAAGTTTCGCATACACGGATGCTTGTTTCAGGTACGAGATAATGTGAAACGAAAGTCTTGTGACTGAATCGCTTACTGCGAAACTGGATTTTTTACAACCGAAAACGTAAGCTCAACAACCAGGAAATTTTCGGAGTTGTCGGAAGCAGGCAGCAATTCACTGGCAATACTTTTTCAATGTTTGAATTGATCACAAGATTGCAAGGTTTATGAGTGACTCAATAAACGTATGTTTGTCGATAATTTTAAATATTTTTTTCGCCTTTTTCTCAAAAAAACCTTTTATAAAATAACTTGTATAAATTCGAAAATTTGAAAATTGATGGAAAGCAATTTTCAAGACATTGTTATCGATCGGGATATTGCATGCATGTCATTGATTAAAAATTTTATTTGCTTTTAATGATACAAATTTATAATTAAATTATATAATGCTATAACGTGGGTATTCTTATGACAAATACTACCACAAGCGTACTCTTGAGTGAACATTCTCAAAAACATTTGCGTCCTACTTTTTTGGTCGCAAAATCTGTAATCAATTCCTCACAAACCAAAGATAAAAGTAATTTAGACTCTATGCATAATATAGCTAAACTGTTCCGCGCTACAGTTTGTAACAGCAGTACAAGCAATCTTTCTATAAGCGATATCAACATTAGGATACACGACAGCGATTTTTTTTTCAGTAAAAATGTACGAAAAAAAGTACGATGCCAGAGCTTTCGTTGCTGATACAAGTCTTTTTAGGACGTTCCTCCAATATAAAATCTCTTCATCAAGCTGAGCAGTCAAATCCTTGTCTATTCTACCTGCAACATCTGCTCTCTGCTTCAAATCAGAAACACTTTGTTCGTGGCTGCGAGAATTTTGATGTTCTGTGACAGAATGTTTCCAATCATTGAATCCATCTTTTTCATTAAACGGAGAGTCAGTATTGAAAAGAAGACATGCAGTGCAAAACACGGCTCTTTTACTCCCTGAATAAACAAGCCACGGACGAGGAGTTTTTCTCCATCAAGAAGATATCTCTTGAATAAATTTGGTGACAGATATCTTGCGTTGCCATCGTTATATATTCTGTTCGATCGGGTGGAATCGGCATCTATGTTTTGTATACATCCATATACTGCTATATGATGGCGTGTCAAATCATCGATAATCCATTTAGCTGGATCGTCGTCCACGATTTTCTCATTGTAATCGCCTGTTTCTCCGAGATTATCTTTTTTATCTTCATTTAAAACAGATCAACACCTCAATTGGACGGACGAAGAATCATGAGAGTCTGTAAAATAATATGCACAATGATTGACGGTTCCGTTATTCACAATTAACGGATCATCTGGCGACAAGAGACAAACACCATCAGAGCCTACAAAATGAACTAGAATATGTGAAGAAAATTTCTTCTAACATATAAAATAGATCGAATCAACCGTTACTATCCTGACTCGAATCAAGTGCAGAATTTTTATCAACAGTGGATTTGTCATTATTTTGACTTTTGTTGAAAAATGAATCGAGTTTACGAGTTTTTGATATGACTTCTTTGTCTTTTCGCAATTTTTCTGCTGCTCGTTTTCTATACGCAGAACGACTAAATCTTTTTCGGCCGTCACTCGTGGCTTTTCCAGTTAATAATCACTTTTTGACAACAAAAATGGTTCCCATGCATGAACTAGAATAGACAAAAGTAGATATAACCTCGACTCATGACAATCGTCCTTTAGCGCCACTTTAACAAACGATGACAATCAGTTCGAAAATTGAAACATCAATGCACAGATGGCGGGACGGTTTAGTTCGAACTAATTTCTCATCGGCAACTACCCATTGTTCCCCTCTGTAAATCCAGCACTAGTCGCGACGAAATAAAAACTGATAAATTCATGGCGTAACTTCAACTGTTGACGATTAATAATCAAGTACGAATTGTCTCGTGTTAAAAAAATGAATGATTGCAACCACGCGAGCAAACGAAGGAAAAATAGTCTCAAGAATAGTCGGCAAAGTCGAATCATACGGATCGATATATTCTAGAGACGATGCACTGATCAGTTCGTGTCGTCGGACGCTACACTGGAAAAATATTCGAGTACGTCGCGTGCGAGGGTAATCGATAATTCGCCGCGACATCCTAACTGCTTATTAACGGCGAGTCGAATTTACCAACTCTAATGTAACGGAACTTTCGTTCTCGAGTCGCAGTTTCAATTGCCGCTACACCTTTTTTTAATTGCGACGATTATAAGGTAGTTAATCGATCGGCTGCAATTTTTACCTCGAGGGAGCAGTCGTAAATGAAACTATCGAGTCTTCCAGACGTCGTTCTATAGCTGCAGAAGAAGACGAGTGTCTATAGATCGTCAATGTTTTGTGTCTTTCTAATATTACATCCGTAATTCACCAACGTCTTTATCAAGAGACTGAATTATCCGAACCAGCGTTCCAGGAGTTCGATGAAATGGATCTCTACGACGATTATTTAGGTCCTTATAAACGTTTACTGAGGATGCTGGGGATTTGGCCTTACCAGTCCATTTATTACAGAATATGCGCGTGTTGCGCCTTCTTTTCGTACAGCATTCCATTACTAGTGGTCGAGGTAAATGCCGTGGTATTTTCACTTTGCCAAACTTGCAAATTTGTTGTCTCAGAAGAAACAGTCGATGAAATGAGAAAGCAGAAAACACTTTCATTTTCTTCCTTTGATCGAATAATCTATGGTTTTTGGACTTGTAGATATTTTCGATCCTGAACAGTTTGTTCTTCGTTTTAGATAGTGCTCGTGTGCGCAAATATGAACAATTTAGATAAAACAATGTCTATTCTGCAGCAGATTTTGCTCAATATATTTTCCAACATCGAAGTTTCGCTTTTTATGTTCTCAAAAGCAGTTAAGTATTACTTTTTATGCAGAGTCGAATAATGAGACACTTTTCGTCACACCTACAACATTTGCGCATTTTCCGGAGTTTTTAGATACTATAATAACATGAGTAGTCGTAGTGGAAACAGATTCGTCAGTTTCACGAGAACATCGGTCAAAATTATGGCTACGAGATGAATTCGGAGTTCTGGCCATAACCTCACTTTTATCGGATCATTCATTTCGTATTGATTTCAACATTTCGAAGTGAAATGTGATAGTGCAAAACGTGCAGAAGAGATGTGTCATTCAGTGAAAAAATCGATCTTCGGATAGTTTCAGTGATGCGAGTATTGGGTGTTGGTTTACGACTGAATTATGTTGACTCGTGTCAGAGGTAAGCAAATAACCCCAAGTATTGTGTCGTTAGCAACATATATTTGTATTCAATTCGTGCATAAGTGGAGCTGGAGATGTGGAGAAGAAATCAAATGAGGAAAATTGAAACGTTCGAAGGGATATCACAGTTTCCAGAAAGTTCAATGCATGTCAGAGTTCCTGTGAACTAGAAACAAAAAGCAGACCCAGCCAGAAAAATGTTCCAAAGCTAATGGTTCTTGTGATGTACAAAAAAATTCAGATGATCAATAAACATATAAATTAAATATTTCTCCTGTGTTTTGAAGCTTCTAATGAAGAACCCCACAATATCTGCAAATCAGCATTTTTCGGATAGGTTTATTATATGTTTTGATATTTTTCAAGAATAAAAGGACGCATGATTATATCCGAAATGATTGGAAGAGTATACGGCGCCCGAGTGAACGTCGAATCATGGAACTAACCTTGAGAAGTGCAGCAAAGTACATGAGATTAGCATCGAGTGAGTCGATGATTCATAAAGAACATTCAGATAGAAGAAGAAGATGGTTCAATGTTCTAAGAATCAAAATACTCCTCTTCCAAGCTGAAACTTTCGAAATTCGACACTTTGTTTCAGTTATCTTCAGCGTTATCGGGACTTTTTTAAGCTTCATGATGTTACTACCAAAAATTCTAGACGTCTTATCGCCAGTGGGCGAACCTCGCCCCAGCAATTTCATACTTGACTTGGACATAACCCAATGTTTGCGATTGAACGACAATATCGCGGTACTCCTTATTTATAGCATACTAGCTACTTGTACAGTTTTGAAATACGTGGAAGCTCTGATGTCCTTCATACTCTTAGTAGCGATGAATGTAGACGGAATTTTCCAGTCAGTAAGGTAAAAGTTGAACCACTTTTCAACAATAAAAAACAGGTTTCACGGTACGAAAATTCGAATCACAGACATAGATTCGACGCGATGAGTGAGAAATCTGGACATAACGAGATATGCGACGATCTCCGTTTCTGCGTCAAGCGCCACCTTGATGCCATAAAGTCAGTATAAGTTGTTGCGAAATGTTCCCTGAAGAATGATAGTATCAACCTCTGAATGCAGATTTTTCGCGTTGGTTCAGAGCGTGTTAGATCTGATACTTCTAGTGGGTTGGGCTGCGAACACCATTACGACAGTGGCAGCAGTTTATATGGTAAGATTGATCGCCACCCAAACAACTCACAATCTTCTACAAGACCTCTAAATCGAGTTATCATGAAAATGCGCCAACATCTTAAAGATGTTGCTACACAGCGAAGTCACATCTTGAAGTCAAGACGTTACGCAACGTTTTGTAGAGCATCGATGATTGAAGTGAGGTTATGGCAAACAACACACGATCGTCTACGAGACCTCTAGATCGCGTTATCATGAAAATGCGCCAACATCTTGAAGTCATCTTGAAGACATTCAAATGGACGCTCATTTCGGTGACAGTAGCGTCCGCGAGATGTCAGCAAAAGCTGTCTTCAAGACGTGACTCAACGTTTTGTTGGACATCGACGTTTAAAGCCATAACCTCACTTCATCTTCGAGATGTTGGCGCATTTTCATGATTACGCGTCCATCTTGATTCTCCCTGGACCCATTTTCCAGATACAAGTATCTGTCCAGGAATTCGAAGAATTGTTCAAATGTATCGGGCTTCTAACTGTAACAGCCTTCACTATATTGTTTTCGTACAATTATTTTGGTCAATTCTTAGCGAACGCTGTCGACATTTTGCAACAACAATGGTGAGCAATTTTTGTACTCGAACCATACTGTGTACTTTCCAATACTTCGAAGGCAGTTTTTATGTAGGTTGGTACAACTGGCGTTTGGTACCACAAAAATCGTTCAATATGATGCAAGTTGGGTTGAAAATACCGATTAGGATCCGCATTCCTGGATTTATCAATGTTGGCATGGAAAATTTCGTCAAGGTGACGTAGATCAGTTTATATGGAACATCGAATCAACAAATTGATGGATATTTGTTTCTTTCAGACATTCAATATCACATTTTCCGTCTGTACTATTTGTTTGTCCTTGCGCTTAACCTAAATAACCTAACGCAGCTTATCAAACTCAAACTACATCAAATTAAATTCAAACGCCGCGAAGTATTTACCGCCGCGTCCCGCGCGCCATCTACCGGAATGCCGCCGAACTAAAACAAGTTTTTATTCCGCAGCGGTCGGTAAGTCGAGTTTCTGCAATAAAAAATGTCCCGACGAAAATGCCAATTCAAATGCCACCATCGTTTTTTCTAAACCGCTGATTCGCGTATCGAAAGTGTTCGAGGTCGAATTAAAAACATCTCCCGATCTCCCTCACGTCCCGTGATCTTGAAGCGAAGGTCACCGCCCTCGAAGTCGCTCGTTGCGCCAAAGCAAACGCGAAGTCGCGAACCGTACGAACCTTTTTCAGTCGCGCGATACACGTCGCCGCAATCGCATGTTTCCGCGCAACTTCGGTGACCCGCATCCCGAACATCTCCGCTCGCTCCGTTTCTTTCGCGAAACCGAAACCGCGCGAGTGTGGAATAACCGTGTCATCAATCGCGAATGACATTCCTGGCTTTTCCGTGCACGCTTCCGTCCCGTTCCCGCAGGGAAACGAGGCCCGATTTCCTTTCGCGCGGAGCCAGCTTCGCCTTCTTCGTCTCGGTAAGTTCGCAATTTCGGCGCGAATTTTTGAAACCGCGAAGCCCTCCGACTTTTTTTTTCGACGCTTCTTCACGGGCGGAGATAGAAATCCGGGAGAAAACGGAACGCGGGGTGAAAAAAGCGAAGTGACCCAATTGGAAATCGCGTCGCTTTCTCTCTGGGTCCATTCGGGATGCTGCGTCGAATTGCGCGGGAAATATCGATCGCGGGATTCGAAATTCAAATGTTTTCGCGTTCGAAATTCGGTTTTTCAGTCTTTGTCTTCGTTTATTCGAGATTTCACGATGTATTTTGGGGTTTTTCGAATGCTGCTTTTGTTTGGGTGACGAATATCGTGGTTTTCGGTGTTTTTCGTGTTTTTGTTTACTCGCGCTCGGGGAGTTCCGAGGTTTACCGAGGCTCGGCGTTGGAATGCGTTGCGTGACGTTTGTGTGCGTAACTCGAGAAGGTTACAGCGCCATTCCCGGTACCACTTGTTGCCTTTTGTTACCTTCGGTCGTTTCTTCTTCTTTTTTTCGCGTCCTTCGAACCAAAACACTCGTGTTTCACGACTCGAAGTATTAAATATCGCGAAACGCACCTGCTGCAACTTAATAAATGAAAAT
>JABFQM010004004.1:0-10384 GCA_022816865.1 Zelostemma sp. ZL-2020
TAGGTATCTTATGGTAGCCTATCCCAAGGATACTGATAGTTAACCCAACGCAACATGAGGTTGCGATAAGTATCCGCCCGTAACCTAAACCTCGTAGGCTTACTACGGCTCTACGCTTCTCTCAGTGCACCATTGTAAAATTAAATAAAATGTCAATCTGGTCCACCGTTACAATGATACATCGTGAAAATCAATAATTTTTTATTTCGAAAATAAAATCAAATAAAATCACACGGAGATTGCAAGCTTCGGCTTTGCCTCGGCCTGCAACCCTCACATTCACCGTAAAAAACCCCAAGCACCCTTTAAATATTGTACTATTTGTAAATAACGAGAATAAGAGAGTCAGGCAAAGAGAAACAAATGAGTAAAAACGAAAAAGGTATACGAATAAAAACGTGGAACTTACCTAGAAACTTGAATTGATGAAACTAAAGTCCGGACAACCTATTCTGGAAGAATGAACTGGAATCCAGAAAAGTTCGATATTATACCTATGTATTTCGATTAGTTAGAGTGGGGTTCTAATTTTGTTAAAGTGGAAAATTCGAATTCAGTCATTGGTTGGTTCCAAATTCGTTGAAATGTTTAACTGTAGCTCACGATAGTTCTAATCATCATTATTATCAACTTATCAATTAAGATTATATTCCATTTATAGTCGTTGTAAGGAAAAAAAGAAAACGTAGAATGTTATATCATACGTATTTCCAAAATCCTTTCCGAAAAAGACTTTAAAACTTTACTTCCAAACGAAAAGCCCAGTTTTTTTAAAATTTAAGTTATATACTCGAACTTGATACCTTAGGACGTTTAATCTCGGAGACTCAAGTTTTACTCATTCGGAATAAAATTGTATTTCAAAGATGCACTAAGAAACAGTTGTAGTCAGTACATGCACATGTCAGAGCGAAAACTCAACACCGAAAAGAGTCAAGCAAAAAATGAATGAATTTTCATTCAGCGCAAGAAAACGATATAATTACGTAGGAAAAGGCAAGAACAAAAGCGTATATAAAGTCTTCGGGCGAAAAACATATATATGTAATAAAAATCGGAGTAAAAACGGAATACAAACTTATTGCTCTTTTCCTGGTAAAAAATGATCCCTTTTCTATCGATCGCGTTATGTCAATCGAAGTGAAAACCGTGAAACTTCTAGTTGCTGTCTCAGGATAATGACCGCAACTATCCAAATTGTCATTGTGGCAAGCAATCACGCCACAAACTTCAACTTCCGCTGCTGCGATACTATAATATTGAATTCCTTCGAAAACTACCAAGCGATAACTGGAAAAGCGAAAAATCGTTACTATAAATTTTACCATGGTGATCAATGATAGTTTACCTAAGAAAATAATCATCCTCATCATATTTATGACGTTCGACATACGAACTCTGATGTTGAATTCACAACACAATCCGTTATTGCTGTGCAGTTACACGATGCAGTTCTATCAGTGTTGTAAATTTTCGTCGTAAATGCAGTAAAATTTTTTGTAGAATTATATCCCAGCCATGACCTTCCGGGAAACGTGGACTCTTCGACCATGGCGATCCCATTACTTAAGGACCGACCGTCTACGGAAGGATATCTTGTTATGTTTTCGAGTACCTTCGATACATTCACTATGTTAAGAATATTCCGAATATCGTTATGCCACAACAGATTCAAAATTTCAGGTCCTGCGAAAATGCAGCTCCCACTGCTGATAGCATCGGGATCACTTACACCAGATCCTAAGAAATTGACATCGTTAGCGCAGGAAAATCCATACTGGTACTGGAGACTGGTCAGAAACGTTTGCTCGGAAAGCCATCGTGCCTTTACGGGTGGTTCTGAGCATTGAAAACGGTTCCGTGTTCTTTGGGTTTCGATGTATTATTAATTTGAGAAACAAATTATGGGAAAATAAAATGAATCTTGAAAGCCATTCGTTCTAAAGATATACAACTTTATTAATTTCAGAAGTTATAGTTTTTACAAGCCTAACTTTAAATCGCAAAATAGAGAAATTTTATTAATTTAATCATGATATTATACCATAAATTACTCGATTGAAAATTTTCCTTAAACATATAAATAAATTATTTTATAATGATGAACAATTAAAAATAATCATCGTGAATAATCATCGAGATTTTCCCACTTTTCTAAGTCTGATTTCACATTTCCTACAAGTTCTTGTACTTTTTTCACTGAGAGGTTCGGAGCGAAATTCGAAGCAATTTCGTCTTCGAAGCATTCCTGAATAACTTCCAAATTATATTTAAAATCAACAAGTTTAGACTCCACGCTCTTTCCACAAGCACCACCTTTTTCAACGAAAGATGAAAAACGCTGAAATACTGTCATAGCTACCATTTTTTCACGGGGAATGTACTCATCGTCACATTCTCCCAAAATTCCTAGAACCTGGCCAGAAAATGTTTCGTTATCGATTGCATAAAATCATAATCTGATTGAGATATCGAAGATTATCTTACATCATCAAAACACGATTTTTTGTAATCTTCGGATTCCGTCATGCAAATCTGCATGCGTTCTTTGAGATCCAATAGATAACCTTTCACTGTCGTGATACCATCCCTAACTCGCTCAAAATCTTCTTTGCTTCTTTGAAATCTGTTGTTGATGCATTCGTAAATATCCTCAGCGATATCCAAGATATCATCTCCGAATGGAGCTATGATGAATCCACACTTTTCTGTTGATTCACTATAAGAGTCCAGCTTTATGGACACCAAGAAAACATAATTTATAGGTATTTAATTGGATATGCTCCTGCAATGGTACAAAATAACATACCGCTACAAACGATTCAAGCAAATCGTATTTTATTCGTCCGGTCTTTTCAGTCATTGACGTTTTATTTGAATTCAGATAATTATACAATTTTTCCACCTTTCTGAATTCGATTTCAAGTTCATCGATATTCCGATCAATTCGATTCAAGTCGTATTCATCCCTACTCGAATGTCCATTATCTCTTTCCTATCACACATAACATTTGCGACATTTATATAAAAGACCCCCAGAAAAAAGAAACTTAATAAATAAGTCGTTTTTGATTTAAACACTTCTTGTACCTCAGGATCTACAATTTCTTTTTCTGGTCTTTCTGTTATTTCTACAACCTTTTCTTCGTCGACTTCTTCCTCTACCTCTAGTGATTCACAGAGATCGTAATTCGCCATTTGATCGACTTCAATCGCTTCAAACTGCTCTTTAGATAAAGCACATATGCCGTTATGCTTTGCATTCTCAGGAAAGAAAATTTTTCCATCGAGTCCGTCTGGACAATCAGTTAGACTCTTGAGTTTCATCTCTCCGCAATCGACGAGTGACCCGTTTGCAAGGAAACAAATGCGCACTTCTTTTAGCAACGGTACTTCGTCCTGGGTGAATTATATAATTTTACAGATCATCAATTTTCTTCTTCAAGTTTCGGATCATTCCCAAACAACACACGACCGTCTACAAGAGCTCTAAATCGCGTTACCATGAAAATGCGCGTACGTCTTGAAGATGATGCGATACTGCGCAGTCACATCTTCAAGTCATCTTGAAAACGTTCAAATATTTAGGTGGCCATTTTGAACGTTTTCAAGATAACTTGAAGATGTGACTGCGCAGTATTGCAAGATATAGTAGACATAAAAGTCTGACATATGAAAGGTTGGCAGAGTTTGGAAGAATTTGGCAGAGTTCGGCAGAGTTTGACAGAGTTTAGCAGAGTTTAGGCAAAGTAATTCCAGAGTTTGCCAGACTTTAGCAGACAAATTCTTACACAAGTGTTCTGTTTTTAGGGGCAATTATTAAGGGGTAGGAAAATAACTTACCTGTGTCATTCCACAGCTGATGAAGGGTTGTACATTATTAGGTAGCGCCGAAGCAATAAATTCAATTATTTGTTTCACCGTGTATGCGCGCCCAGGCCCCACCTCAATTCCCAGTCTTACATTTTTTATATTAGCTATCTTTAATAGGTTTTGCACCGAGTACTGATAGTAATTATTGATTCCATGTTCAAAATAATCTTTGGGGTCGGAAAACACAGATTTGCCATTTATACAAGTTCCGCGCTTTTCCCACTCGCGTCTCCAAAAATCGAGATTTGTATTCTCGAACACGCTCCACCATGTTTTCTCCAGCTCCTCCCTTCCACTTCGTGGCACTATATTATTTATGTCTTCGAATTCACGTCGCCTATTTTTTAATATCGTTTCAGGAATTTTGCAATTCACATAATTGACCCCGTTGCTATATATCGGCCAAAAACCGTTAATGGTCCAGTTGTTTCTCAAGTTTCCTTCAGCCCTGAATCTGCAATCTTGTCTTTTATCACTTGCTTTCTCTGAATAGCAAACGCTCTGAGGCCATTGCTGAACGAAATATATTCCATTAAGTTCTGGCAAGCTGAAATGGAAAAATGGTCATGCTCATTTCTATAGATAATGTATCGATTCCGTTTTTCGGGAGTCACAGTGACCGTACAAATATTTTATGCGCCCCATAGATTCTTCCCCGTTCGATAAAGCGAGAATCGTTATCACTATCAGAGTTGCTGCAAGTTTGTACATCGCGCACTGTTAATAATATTTCAGATTCAATAAATAATGCACAATTTCAAAAACGACACTGAGTGGAACTTCCGTCCATCAGGTATTTTAAACCTTCTCGAACTGATGAAACTTTTTGTTAAGTTGTTTTTTTTTCCTCGGAATCGCTGTTCATTAAATAGTTTATTTAAAATTAGCGGAAATAATTTCTAATCATCTTAAAAACGCGCCGCCCACTTTATTGTACGGCGCAACGACTCTAGTGTAAAATTACGTCACAATATTTATAAAATATGTAATTTATAAAAAAAGTTTCGTAATTCGTTATTTCCTATCGTTTCAAAAGTAATTTTGTGATTTTACATAAACTTTTTTTAATGTTTAATTATTTGAAACACGGGATTAATTGTGTTTTGATGATTCTCGGTAATTTTTTGTAATTGATTGTCTTTTGCAATGTTGTTTTCTTGTTTTTCGTAATTGGGTATGATTCTTCTGTAATTGCATTAATCTTTATCATTTCAAAAGGCCCAAAATTCTTTATTTTTGCGTAATCCCCGTTAAATGAGATCCCATGTGTAAAGACCGAACTTTTTTTCAAAAGTTTCCAAAAATAAACTTTTTTGAAGTCTCATTTGTTGGCATCCCTAAATTATTTTCGCTCGGTTCTTTCGTTTCGAAACGATGACCTCCGTTAGTGATAATATTTTCGACATCGCTTTATAATGGAGTTGTTTATTGGTTTCCAGTTTGTGCCGTGTGCTCAATTTTTGATAAAGGTATATGAGTCAATGGTTACTAAAAAATAAATGCTCAAGTTAATTTTAAAAAAACTTCTTATCAGAACCAAGAATTGATTGAAAAGAAAACAAAAGAATTGGAAAGATAAAATGGAAACAAAAAGTCGAATAAAAAAAAATACGATCTCTCAAATTTTATAATTGATCCTATATAGTACCACTTTTTTTACGGTCAGTTCTCGGACTATTACCTTAGCCCCAAAAAATTCGTCCCACGATGTATATGACCTCACAAGCTGAAAATGACGACTTTCATTTAAAAAAAAATTTTGTAATCGCAATTTTCGAAAGGGCTGATTCCATTTTAAGCTTACGATGCTTAATTGATGTTAATTTGATTGGAAATTCATGACCATTTCTTTGAAATTTCAAATTTTAATTTGTAACGAATTCAAAAATGAACATTCTTGAAATTTAGAAAATGAAAAAAAACTCCCTTTTCATCAAGTTTCATCGTTATTTCACGCCAGACTTTAAATCATTACCTGAAAAAGGTGATCATTTATCAAAAAATCGTCAATATTTATTAATATTCAATATGACATGTATACAAAAATAGTGCGTTTCGTTCATATTATTGTTGCAATCAATAATTGCTCCGCTCGTACTCGTCATAATTTTGATATTTTTCGTTATTTTCGTAATCTTCATCATTCAGGTCGTCTTCGTCAAACTGCACCTTGCTGAAACGACGCGTGTAACACCTTTTTAAATATTCCTTCAAGTTTTCGATTAATTTATCCGCTAAGAGAAGATTGGTTGGAAGCAGGAAATCCACCAGAGACTGTAACTCAGCGATGTCAACCCCCTTTCTACTAGCATCCATTATATTCTTCCTGATAAATCTCCACGAAAACTCTATAATCGCAGCCAAAATATCACCATTGGTACCATTTTGTAAGACATGTGGCAATACAATCTCAGTGAATTCCATTATGTTGAAGAAAATGACCGAATTTTCTAGGAGAATCGATACCATGTCACCGAAAACCGCCGTCAACGTTTGCTTTCCTGCATTCGACAAATCTTGCCCAACAAGCGTTTCCGAAGAGAGACCATTCGGCGATGATTTATGGAATTTATAGACACCTTTGGTCACATCAGCATAAGATGGAGCTGGAGATGATGAGACCAATTGAACACGTTCGTTCATTGAAATTTTCGAAAATTCTTGGGTATCAATCTTTGGCTGATTCCGGACGATGTTCGCAAAGAATTCATTCTTGTTGGCGATTTTGTTGATTCCCCGTATTATCTCGGCTTTGTCTACGACATTCTGGGTTAATTTCTCGAATGCCTCTCGATGAGTGTCGCAGTGCAAGCTGTTTTTGTAATCCTTCAAAATCCTAGTTTGGCTGGATTCTATGACGCTTTCCGCTGATTGCATATACCTTATAGACAAGTAGAGGAAGAATATTTCGCTGAAGGAACGAAGAAAGTCGGACGTAGAGATTTCTTCTGTTTTCATGAACATCATGCGTAATCCGTGACTAAACCTGGCGCCGTTCATGATGATGGATCCACCTTGGATCAAGTTGTAAAGAACTTGCTCTGTTCTGCCAATATTGATTCCTTTTTCGATAGCTGTTGTTAGCAATTTTGAGGCGCCCATAGTTAATAGTCCAAAAGAGCAGCAGCCAATTGTCATCCAGTCGCCCAGTGTTTCTTTTGACCAGATAGATTCTTTGTGTTTCCATCGATCAACCAGCTTGGCCGTGCACCTTACAATTTGCCAGAATCCAAATATTATTCCAGCGATGATAGCTGAAAAATCATTTTCAGTTTATTATACTAAAAAATATTATTGAAAATTTTGTATGCATTAAAAATTTACCCGCTGCAGCCAAAACAGGTGGAACTGTAGTGACGAGCGAAACTGCAGCAACTCCTATGCATCCAATGGATCCTGCGGTGACTGCGGTATTAATACCGGCGACTATTGCGCTTTTAAAACATTCCGGAGATTGGTGACATTCGACAAGAACCAAACATTGTTTGTTCTTGCAAGATTGGTCCGGGCCGAACTGGTATATTCCGTCCTTTGGTATAAGCATGGTGCACTTTGCCAAAGTGTTGTTTTTTATGTAGTCTGTCCAGCTTTTATAAATTCTTCCATTGATGTCCATAAACCAAGCAGCTTCTTTTCCTTCCTTCAGTACTTTAAACTTGAATATTACGGTATGTCGAGTAACATACATGCGTAAACGTATGAGTCTTATTTCTAAATCGCTTATCAAGTCGCGATCTTCGTTCTTCTTTTTTTCCTTTTCTAACTTCTTTTCCAATTCCTCGAGCTTTTTTCCAACTTCCTTCATTGAGATGAAATCTATGTCTTTGATTTTTTTCTCGTTGCTTGCTGGTCTTGTTTTATTTGCTTCCTCCTCTTCCTTCTCTTTAGCTGTGAATTTTTCTATACATGCTTTATCGGCGAATATGAAGTTGCACAGTGCTGTGCAAAAAATATCACCATCGTCGAACGTAAATCCAAGGCTGCCGTTCTTCGGGTCATTTTCCAGTGAGGCATATTTTACGATTTTGTCGAATACCAATTTGATGATGTTCTTGTAGTCCTTGTTTGTGTAAATATACAGCCCATTAGATCTAAGAACTCTAGGAGGCGGACCAAACATCATGCGGCCAATGTAATTTCTCAGGTGTAGGTGCTCGTCCTTCTTGAATAGATTCCCATTCCATTGAATTGAATATTCGTAAAATTCTTTTTGGAAGGTAGTTGCTTCCTCCAGCAGTTTTTCAAAAAGACCCTGCAATAAAGTAAAAGTTAATATATTGTTGCACAGATTGTTAGAAAATGTATTTTTAATTTCTTTCGCAAAAATTCATTTGATAATAACAAAGATGTTTCTGGTTGCATGAAACAATTTCAACTTTATCATTTGTATAAATTCAAGTTCGTATGTAATTATAACTAAATTAACGCTATAATTATAGCGATCAACCACAGCAAAAATGTAAAAAAAAGGGGAAAAATGTAAAGAAGTAAGAAAAGATGTGAGAAAAGGTGAAAAATATTTGGAAAAATTGCATGAAAAAACATAACAGAAAACACGAATACAAGGAAACCAAAAAAAATACGAAAAAAATACATTAACATATAGAAAAATGCAATTATTACTAACATGCAACTACGAAATTCCAGAAAAATATCTGACACTACGCAGTAAAACAGTCAAAATGACAGAAATACCAGTTTTTATGGTTTGTGGTAGTAATAAAATTCATCATAATTTTCATAACATGTGTTCTTGCATTATTCGTGGTTTTCCTAATTAATTGGTATTTTTTGTATACTTCTGTACTCTTTTTTGTATTTTCTCGCATTTTTTCACTTCTTCTCATACTTTATTTTGTATTTTTCTATTGTTGTTGGCGAATTATAATAGCGTGTAGGTTTTCATTTTTTGTAGGAAAATGAAAAAATGAAAATGAGAGAAAATACAACAAATTTCAAGGATAAACGGAAAAAACGAGAAAAAAAACGAACAATAATCGCGAACTTTTGTAGTTATTATTGGGCACAGGAGTCTCAGTAATAAAACACGTTGTTACTAAAACGATCTCTCTTTGTATACCGTACACGGGGTTAGGCTAGAATCAAGTAATATGCGAGAGGCTTGCTTTTGCGTACAAGAGTGAGTGAGCGCGAGCGAATACTTCAGCATTTACGCATTTACGAGTCGGAGGAGCGGCCGGTATGCGCAGGCGCAAACAGGCTGGCCACCGCGCACATAAAAGAGTGCAGGCGCCATATTCAAATCCAACACGAACAATTTGGGAAAACAATCAAATCAATTTTTGTATAAACAATTACCAATAACTACAAAAATACCTACGAAAACACTGAAACAATCGTGACAATATACGTCAAAATGTTAAAAAATAATTACAAAATACGGAAAAATGCGAAAAAATACAAGAAATCTCATAAACGTACGGAAACTACAAAGATTTGAGATTTCATACCGAATTGCGATCAAAATCATGAAACAGGGAAAAAATTTCCGAGTTACGATCCGAGTTATATTTTCGAATTAATTGCAGTCAAGCCAGAGTAATAATTAATGCAGTGAAATAAAACCGTGAATGTATTATGAATAAAGAAAAACGATTGGCACTGTCATATGTATAAGACACAACCGTCGCCGAACTGGTCCCTACAAGCGCGCTTGCAACGATTCCGCGAAAGCACGCATAGCCGGATCACAATAATTCTCGGAAGAACTTCGACGGGAATTCGGATTTTACTACGCAATAGAACTAGACCACTCGACTGCAACTCGGATCCTACCCATTTTCATTCCCAATAGCATTAATTACTTTCTTTATTTACTTTTTTTGAGAGGACTAATAATAATTGTATCGGGAAACACCGAAACTTGCCGAGACGACACAATTAATACACAATTTTTCTTGTTATAGCTTGTTCCTAATACGCCAGGAATATTTCGCGATAAAGACAGTATGAAAAATAATAATTTTACTTAATTACCATTTTGTTTCCAATACTTCGTTGTTACTGAGATTGTCACGTTTTGTTGATGATGTTAACATGTAGCGATTTTCTGCGCAACACACCAAAGATTATGGTACAGAAAACTCTGATAGTCTAATGTTCGAGACAGTTCGAGACGCTTGGATCTTTTGCAGCCCCTATACCTATCCCCACTGCCGTACCTTCGTTAGGGGAAATGTGCGCAAGCCACTGCGCAGACCAATGTAATTCTATCTCATTGTCCTGTCATATGAACGAATGGGAATATGGCCCGGAACAGATAGGAAAAACGTAAAAAACGTAGAACGTCATTGTGTCTCTTTCTCGCTGATGAGGAGAAAAAAAGACACAATCATGTTTTACGTTCCACGTTTTTCCTTTGTGTTCTGCACGGAGAAAATCAGACAGTGGTGACTACTGCCAGCGACAGTGGTGAGTCGTGTCAGAAGTAAAAAATCACGAGTGACACTACTGGTTACTGTCTAGACACGAATGGATAGTGTCTCGGACA
>JABFQM010004005.1:0-10384 GCA_022816865.1 Zelostemma sp. ZL-2020
AAATTTCGGTTTTTTCAAGTTTACCGGCGCTTGACCAATCACACCGAATCACTCAAATGATGATTGTTGACGTTTAACGTATTTTTCTCGTCAGCGAGAGAGAACATTCAGTAGCTTTAAAGATTTGTTTGCCCGGTAATACAGGATTGAAATGATGTTTTGGCGTTTTGGTCGAAAATGCCGATGATGTTTTCGTTCAGGCGATATAAATCGACGTTTTATAGTTTTCGCTAAAAAGTCATTAACTTTACAAGAAATTACATCGCCTATTACCATGGTGAGTAAAGTTTTCGCTGTAAATAATTCATGATTCCATATGAAAATACTCAGAACAATGTTTCCAAAAATAAATTTTAAAAAGTGAGGTTATGAATTTGAAATTTTTTCGAACTTTTCGAAATGTATGAATATTTAACTTTTTTTTTCCGAAACCCCAGATTAGGTCGTCAGCACCAAGTCAGCGGGGGAAGCGTCCCTTATTGGGTGAAATTTCCAACAGTTTTATTATCTCGAGTTCCGTTCAAAGTACTCTGGAGCCAGCAATTACTCAGAGATCAAAACGTACCCGAAAAGTAGACAATGTAATTTGTATTTCAGAGCAAAAAGTGCTCTCCACCGAGAATTTAGGCCTTGCGATCGAAGTCATATCCGAACATGTAAGAATTGTCAAAATTCAAGTACAAAAATTACATCTCAAGTCATACTAAATTACTTGATGCAATTGCAGGAACAGCGGATGCGAAAGATTTTCAACAAACCATTCAAAATCCCAATTCCAGGGTACGAGTTATCTGGTCGCGTCCTGGGACTTCGCTTGGCTGGCCCAAGAACATCATTGTTTGACCCTGACGAGCCCAATGCACTCGTGGTCTATACGCCCCCGGAAATGTCCAAACATGATTCTATAAAATCCTCCTCGTAAACGTCTTTCCTTGATGTTATGATCGATAGCTTTTTTTCTTTTTCCTCTTTAATAAAATTAATGTATTTTTCAGGGACAAAAAATTGGTTCATGTAGTCGTGGATCCGATCTTGTGTAACGTTCTTCGACCTCATCAAAGAGAAGGCGTAAAATTCATGTACGAGTGCGTTACCGGAAAACGTATAGAGAATGCCTTTGGCTGTATTATGGCGGACGAAATGGGTCTGGGAAAAACGCTTCAGTGTATAACGCTTTTGTGGACTTTGCTGAAGCAAGGTAAAATTCGAAGAACGAATATGAATGTAAATTCAGTAAACTGCTGTTACAAATGTTTAATTTTTGAATAATGACACTTTGTAATCAGGGCCAGAAGCTAAACCGCTCATAGAAAAAGCGATTATAGTCGCGCCAAGTTCACTGGTCAAGAACTGGTACAACGAGATTTTCAAGTGGCTGAACAATCGAGTGAAGCCTCTGGCCATTGACAGTGGGAGCAAAGCGGAAATCGACCAGAAACTTACCGGGTTCATGAAAACGTACGGGCGCAGATGCGCTAATCCGATTCTCATTATCAGCTACGAGACTTTTCGTTTGCACTCGCACGTCTTGCACAAGGACGATGTCGGCTTGGTGCTCTGCGACGAGGGTCATCGGCTGAAAAATGCAGAGAATCAAACTTACCAAGCACTGATGGGATTGAAAGCTCAGAGGCGTGTACTTCTGAGTGGAACACCAATTCAGAATGATCTTACCGAGTACTTTTCACTCGTGCATTTCGTGAATCAAGGCCTTCTGGGTACTGCCCAGGTAATGTCAAATCAAGAATGAATGTATGTAAAAAAAGGTTATTTTTAAATTGATTTATTGAACGATACTTTTCTAGGAATTCAGGAAAAAGTTCGAAAACCCGATTCTGCGCGGACAAGACGCGGGCGCGTCGGACAAAGAGCGCAAATTGGCTCAGGAAAGACTGGAGGAACTCTTGACGATCGTGAATAAGTGTATAATCCGGCGTACGAGCGCTCTGCTCTCCAAGTATCTACCCATCAAATACGAACTCGTCGTTTGTATCAAGATGACTCCGCTGCAGACCCAGCTTTACAAAAACTTTATTAAGAGCGACAGCATCAAAAAATCCTTACAGGGTAATTCATTTCCAAGACTCGAAAGCAAAGTCAATATCCAACACTCGTGTTGATTCTTCTTGTTTACAGAAAAAGATGGCGAGAAGGTGAAAAAAGGATCTCTGTCGGCTCTGGCCGCGATAACGCTGCTGAAAAAACTGTGCAATCATCCCGATTTAATATACGAGAAAATTCAGCAAAACTCGGAAGGGTTTGAAGGAGCAGCTAAATTGATGCCGCCGAATTACAATACAAAGTACGCAGTGTTTTTGTTCTAAATTCCTCTTTGCCAAATCATTTTAATAAATTTTCTGTTTGATAAAGAGAAGTGATGCCTGAACTGTCGGGAAAACTGATGGTCCTCGACTATCTCTTGGCTCTGATAAAATCTACGACAAAGGACAAGATTGTCCTCGTATCGAACTACACTCAGACACTGGATCTTTTCGAGAAGTTGTCCGGCAAACGAGGCTACCGCTACGTCCGTCTTGATGGGACGATGAGCATCAAAAAAAGGGCCAAAGTTGTGGAAAACTTCAACAATCCGGACAACGAAGAATTCATTTTTATGCTGAGTTCAAAAGCTGGCGGTTGCGGACTCAATCTCATTGGGGCTAACAGATTGGTCATGTTTGATCCCGATTGGAACCCTGCAAACGATGACCAGGCCATGGCGCGCGTCTGGAGAGATGGACAAAAGAAACCTTGTTTCGTTTATCGCTTTCTCTGTGTAAGGCTCGAGGTTCTTTCTTCAAAACTTTGCGGGTTTTGCAATCAAGTAATAATTTATTGTTCTTTTTTTTCAGACCGGAAGTATAGAGGAAAAGATTTTCCAAAGACAAGCGCACAAGAAAGCGCTGAGTTCGGCTGTGGTTGATCAAGAGGACGACGTTGCGAGACATTTCACGCAGAATGATTTGCGGGATTTGTTTAGCTTGGAGGAAAATACCGTTTCCGACACTCATTCAAAGTAATTTCTTTGTCAATTGTACAAAGAACGAAGAGCTATTAATTTTGTTTTGAATTTGTTCAGGTTCAAATGCGATCGATGCGTGAATGGAATAGAAGTCAAAGGACCACCGGAAAATTCGGATTGCACTTCGGATTTGTCGGAATGGCGACACTCGCAGAACCCGCGACACCTGCCCGACATTCCGCTGCGCCAATGTTGGTCCAGTGGAATAAGTTTTGTTTTCCATCATAGATCCCACGAACAGGCCAAGTCCACTGTCGAGTAATCATGGGCTAGTTACGCGAAAAGAACAAGACGATTATTATCTCGAGATTCTGTGATATTTGACTATTGTTTCTCTATCGTTATCAATTATCAAGCGTCACATTTTATTGAATTTAGTCAGGATTACGATATGATAAGAGAAATGGATATTTTCATAATATCTTGAAAAACATGGAAATTGTGAAATCAGAAATGTCTTTTTATTTTTCTGAATTATTCACTAATGAATGATTAGAATAATTCAAGCAATGTTTGCGAGAAAATTGCAGTACTTTTCTTCTGATTAGATTCATCGATGTTTGTTGTTCAAGCTTTCCAGCAAATTTGTTCCGTAACTGGTTGGTTCAAACATTTGTTTGTTGTCCGAAATGTTTTCTTGAAAAATGATGGTAGATGAACGAGCTGCGCTCATTGGAGAACATGAAATTAGCCGAGTATGATTTACCTCGCTTTCATGATTTTCTGGATTTTTCAGTTCATCGTAATAAATTGCACCAAGAAATAAAAATAAATAGAGCGAAGCATTTAATAATAAAAAATGTGTTTTGTTCTATTAAATACAGGACAAAAAATGTTTGCACCAGCCAAAACAATCTTGAATCCAAATTCGAACCTGAATTTTTGTGTAAAAATTATCTCAACTTATTTTCTTTTTTGAAGTCTTGTATATATATTGTAAAAGTCAGTTTCTTCAATCAAATAGTCTGTAAATTGCTCAATGATTATTGTTTTTTAACATAACATGAATACATAATCCCAAGCGTTGTATTTGTAATTTTATTCGTAAGATAGCTCTAATATTTTACAGGTTGTTTCATTGAAAAAAATGTCTTGTACATCGCAGTTCTTGTAGGTTTATAGTTACACTTATAAACGCTTTACACTTACAAGTGAGAAGCGTTTTGATTCCAGCATCTAAAATTCAATGACAGTTCAATTCTCGTTTTGAAAACATTTTTTAATTTCTTTCATTTATATACCAATAGAATACGAAACAATGATTAATTGGCAGTTGAAATTATTTTCTCAGGTACATTGGTGGGAACGTATAATCAAGTCAAGGAAATGTACTTTCACGTTCTTTGACGTATCAATAAACGTAATTTATTTTTACGACAATTCGCATTCAAAATCTTGCCAAGTTCATAAATTTTGTCTGAAATGGTCTATTGCTACGAAATTGGGTAAAGTGGAAAAAAATTTTGTTTTACTTTGCGAGGAATGATATTTGCGAATATTTTGAATTAATTTGTCAATTAATGGAAAATGGCTCGACACGGCCCTGAACACATTCTAATCCCACCAATGCAAACAATCCGTGTAATTAGGGACAAAAAGAATTGGATTTTCTTCGTAATAAAATAAGAGCCAAGAAATAAAAATATAATTTTCAGTATATAAACATTGTCCATTATATTTTTTCTCATAATTGCATGAAATAATGGGACGAATTGACGGTTTGATTTTTGAAATCGATCGAAAATTCATCAGTCGCTAAAGTCGCGGTCTGTGACAAAAGTAGTTCCGCAAAAAGTGTGCAAACAAGGAAAACGCGTAATAAATAGGACAAAGAGAGAAAAAAGAAGACGCATGTTTTTAGCGCGGGTCGTAAGGCGCAGTAAGGCGCTCGTGATTTCGTAGGAATGTCTCGATCGGGTGAAGGGGCGGAAACCACGTGACCACTTTATCGGGCGACGATTGGTTGATCTTCGCTCGCCCCTCTCCCCCCTTTGACCCGATGCTCGGGAGCTGCTCACTTTTCGTTCCACACTTCGCTCAGATCAGTTCCAGATGTTGTTTAGTTAACTTGAAGTTTCGCTCGACTCATAATACTACATTTTTACAATACTACTGACATTGTAATCCGCACTACCTGTCGATCGTACGCAACCTGCGGCTCTGCAGCGTTACTAAATTCACATAAAAATCTTCCAGCGCCATAATTGCAAGAACGAAAGAGAGAGAGAAAGAGGGGCCACTAGCATTTTTTAATTAGAGACTTGAGAAAAAGCGCCGACGTTGCGTCAAAATTTTTTTGCATTCTGAAACAAAAAACGACGTAATCAGACGGTTCCGAGCATTGTCCGGCTTCTGTCTTTTCTCTCCCTTTTCTCAGATTAACAAGACGGTTCGTATGCCCCGGAAGAAGGTATCTTGATTCTTGTGAAAGCTTGGCAGTTCCTCCATTTTAGGATCTCGCGCGCGCGCTCTCGAACACGACGTACACACATACAGATTCACATAGATTACCGTAAGCACGCAGAACAGACGGAACGGACGCATAGTCTTTTGTCGCAAAAAACTTTTTTGGGGTAAAAAGCCTTGAGCCCGTAATTGCATTTGCGCACCGATGCGGTCCCGCATTTTTGCGCAATACACGAGACACGAAACATCGCCGCGTCTGCCATTGAACACGTAATAAAATGCCACGTCAGCTGGTATGACACTAGGTCACTTATCGAAAATTGACGGAGACGACGGAGAAGTGCCAATCTTCCGCTTAACTGCCGAGTGAACAATCTAACGAGGGCAAGAGAAAAAGGAGAGACGGACAGCAAGGGACAGGCCAATTTTTTTCTCGATATCCAAAAAAAAGGGTTTTTATGACGAAGGGCGCTTTTTCTGAGATGCGAAAGCTCGAAATCGATCGTTTCTTGTAGAGAGATATCGCGCAGAGACACGCCACGAAAGAGTGTCGCGTTTTGTACAAATCGATCGTAAATCGTAAAAAAGATCGTCGGTTGTTGGTAGTGTGGCGCATGGTAACGTTCGATCGATCTCAGATCGGAGAAACAATGGCACTCGAGAGTGTTTCCGCGGCCGAGACTCTGATCCAAAGGTTTGCCTTATTTTTTATTCATCAAAAAAAAAAAAAAAATGATTCAATGGAAAACGGACGTCTTTGAACCCCTTAGAGAACATCAACGTTGATTCTACGTCCACGCGACGTTGGATCGACGCTGTTTTCTTCGGGCGATTCTCTTTCACGTACATGCGTACAGACACACGTACACGACGCTCGTCCTTGATGCTCGATAAACACATGCAAATGTTTCGATCTAAATATACATGCATGTGTATACCGTGCTTTCATTGGACGGCGGCAGCCATGGATTTCGCACACCGCGCCGATGCCAAATCCAGCGGTTTCTCAGCGCGCCCCGCGCGTTTCTTGCCCATGGATTTGGCAACGTCGCAAAAAAACACATGAAATAACGGACGATTCAGCGTCATGGATTGGTGATTAGGTGATGCTGATAATGATGATGATGATGATGAAATGATGATTATAATGATGAACAGTATGAAAAAAGATGCGACGAGAAGCCGGATAACGGTAAGGTAACGAAATCCTATTTATTTCTACATCGGCCAAGTTTCGAGGCGATGAAAAAAAAGAACGATTTGTTTTCCCATGCGAACGTCGCACGGGGTCGCATTTACTCTCCTTCAGCACTAACGCTTCTTTGAAAAAAAAAACAACGTAAAGCTTGAGGACTACTGGAATTGGGTTTTTTAATTAACGTAATCGTCCCGAATAAAATATTTACGATGAAAGAACTCGAAAGTAAAGATCGATCTGTGTACTTCCGAGTCCGCGGTGCATGACTTTTTCTTTTGATAATTGATCGGGGGAGCGACGACGCGGGTGACATTGTTATTTCCGCCGAGGCGCAATATCACGCGGCCAAGCCCATTGATCGATCGCGCGGGGCGCCATTTTGCGTTAGCGGCGGCGGAGGAAGGGGCGGTGTCGACGCCGAGATGGACCAACGTTTTTAGCGAGGACAGTGCGTCGGCTGGGAGTTATGACGTCCTTCGACCGTGGATATGTTTACATGATCAAATTTGTTTAGCCGTAACCGCTCTATTGATACGAGCTTTCGTTAAATTGCCCCGTTACGTTCGATAATGCTGCGATTACAGCTCTTCGATGCCGAGTTAGCATTTTGCCCGTAAACATTTACGATCATGCTTCAGGAACTCGCAATGATTTATTAACATCACGTACTCGAGACCTTGATCGGAAGAGAAAAAAACTCTTGAAGTCGATCCTTCATCATCATCATCGTCATGGTTCTTTAATTAATTCCGATGAAGTAAATTCATGGCTAATTTGTTGCAATAATTTCATGTTGAATGAGTACACCTGAAATCAAATCGTCAAATTTGCAGTAATCCCGGGAACGACGACGATCTCGAGGATGGCGAAATTCCGTCGGACGAGGACGATGACACCCCGGTGCCGGAGCCTCCGAAACCTCCGCCGGAGCGGCCGAAAAGCCCAGTTAAAGTTGATGCCTCGAAAGGCAAAGGTTCCGAGGGCAAGTACAGCGGTAAGAGTGGCAACAAGAAGTCATCTTCGCAAGGTAGTGGCGGTCACGAGCGATCTTCCAGTAATAAATACAAGAACCCGTCCGAGGACTGGGCTGGCGACGTGGAAAAGGCGATCAAAGCTGCTCTAGACGAGGACAAAAGCGGCAAACCCCAGGAAAATAAGTCAAAGAGTAACAAGAACAGCAAGAATAAGAATCGCAAGAGATTTCGGGACGAAAAAGACGATGATCGCAACAAGGATCATAAGAGGAGAAAGGCGAGCGACGAGGAGAATGGCAACGACGACGACGATGAAATGCTCTTCATCAGGGGTGCTTCCCCAGTCAGAAAAGGCTCTCACGAGAACAGCTCGCCGGCCAGGAGAAGCGACCGCGAGGTAGAAAGCGGGAGCGACTTCGAGGACAGGCAGGGTCGACACAGGGAGAACGAGAATAAAAGGAGCAATGCCAGGGGTGATTTTCGTCTTGAATTTTTGTACAAAAAAATGTTTCTTTTTGTTTGTAACGAGAAATTTTCGTTTCGCAGGAAGACGCGGAGGAAAGAGCGACCGCGGTGGTAAAAATAAAAACCGTAATCAGACACGCAATGATCGAAATTCTCGGCGGACCCAGAACAAGGATCAAGACCCAGAAGCTATCTGTCTTTATTACATGCAGGGGAAATGCCATCGAGGGGATGACTGTCCATTCTCGCACGACGCTCTGCCCCCGAGGAAAATGGAGCTTTGTAAATTTTACTTGATGGATTGTTGCGCTAAGCGCGACAAGTGTCTTTACATGCACCACGATTTCCCCTGCAAGTTCTTCCACACGGGGATGAAATGTAACCAAGGAGAGAACTGCAAGTTCTCGCATACTTCTATGAGTGATCAGGTATATTCAATGGGGTTTTTTACACTCTAAATCGACCTTCTTTCTGACTCATTTTAAAATATGGCTTTTATTTTGCAGGTGAAGAATATTTTGTTGAAACATTTGGAGACTGCCCCAAAAGAAATACTCGGCAACTTTCCAAGGCTCACCAGAGAAGGTGCCATTCTCATGATAAGCAACACCGAGAAAAATCAGAATGATCAGAAGATCCCCAGTTTGCTGGACATCAATCTGTCCACGCCAGCGAATCCTAATAAATCTGATGAAAAAGAGAGAGAAGGTAATCGTTGTTTAATCAAAGAATCTTTGCTTTTTACCTAAACTCTTTGTGGTGAAAAAATAAAAGATGATGCTTTGTCATATTAATTTTTGCGTTGTGTGGAAATTTTGACGAATTTACAGTTTATTTATTCCTGGAAAAATGTCTATTCTATTCACTAAAATCTTGACTAAGAAATGAAATTATAATGTCTATTTCTATCTTAGCTGTCAACAATTCCAAAGAGGATTCCGCATCCCAACAGAAAAGCTCAAAGGACAGGAAGAAAAACTCTGGGAAAAAGACCCGCTGGGGTTCCGACGAGGATCGAGTGCCCTACGAGCAAATCATGTTGTTGCAGTCGGCGAATAAGTTCGGTCTCAAGATACCCAACGCTGCTCTTGGTTTAGCTGTTCAGGAACAATTGCAACATCAACGTGTTCAGCCCCAAGCCCCCATAACAGCAATGGACTTTTACAACGAGGGAAACTCGAATGCGAATGAGGAGAAAAGTAACGCGAAGAGAGAAGCAGAGAAGAAAGAGGAAAAGAAAGAGATTTCGTCGATGAACAGTATGAAAGATATGGACTTGAGACAGTTACTTCCTGGGGTAAATAAACGGCTGCAAGTCGTCAGCATAGCGGACGAAGTAGCAAGCCTCACCAAGTCAAAGCAAGACGAGGAAAGCGATCGTGACGAGGAAGCAGATCTTGTTATTGAGATGCCCATGGATGAAGAAGAACACGAAAAAGATAAAGATACGAATGTTTCGGAAGGTAAGAAATAGCATTTAGATACTTGATGTTCTTCACGAGTGAAATTCGATGTTATTGATTTTTTGGAAATTGATTTTTAGATACGTCCATGGACACGTCTGATTTGCATGGAACCTCGACAGCCAGCAACGAGCCCATGCCAAACTTGCCGAAAAAAGCACAGGAATTGTTCATGCGCATTCAGCAACAGCAGCGTGCTGCTCAGGATAGCTTCAAGAACCTGGAAAACGAAAAGAACGACGATGATCAGCCGCAGAACCAAGAATATTGGTACTCGGACGATGATGATGGTGATGACGAGGATGATGAAACCGGAAATTTGACAATAGTTCTCAACAATAGTCAAAAGGAAGAGAGCGACGCGAATGACGCAAACGACGCAAATGAATCCGAGCCGGTTGATGTGAAAAAGGAAGAGATCAAGCCGGAAATTCCACAGCCGGCAGCAATCGTCGACAAACTCGGCGACCTTAGCAAAATTGACATAAGTGCCGAGGTGTCGAAACTTTTATCCACGATTCGATCTCAGAGTTCCAAAAACAACCTGGTGAAAAAGGAAGACCCGGTTACCGTAAAATCCGAGCTGCTTCCTCCTCCCGCGACGCGAATAAAAATGGAGCGTGATTTGGAATTGACAACTCAGACTATCAAAACGGAGAATGGAGTAGGCAATTCGAGCCCTGGAAGGTCACCCGGTGCGCCGCGTGACCCGAGAGTCAGCCGAGATCCCAGAGATCCGAGGCAACGAATCAGAGAAGAACCCAAGGCTCCGCCAGTCACGAAAGTCGAGCTCAAAGATTCCTTGAGGTACCAACGACCGGAAACCAGCATCTACAGCTCCGGAATAACGTCGATG
>JABFQM010004006.1:0-10380 GCA_022816865.1 Zelostemma sp. ZL-2020
GGGGCCCTGTTTTGCAAACAGGTTAGTTAATATTTTTAAGAGGAATGTTTGTTCCAGTCAATTCGGAAACCGGAAATGGAAAGACGCGGGCGATCCCGGGCATCACCCCAACTAATCATGGTAAGTGATCCAACTGCTGTTGAGTAACGAAAAAAAAGCATCGTGCTGAAACTTCGAGGGGGTTTGGCCCCCTCTTTCTCCACCCATCCACACCCCTCCCCCCCCCCCAATTTCCTCTCCCTTTTCCTTGTAATTGTTACATGCCCGGTGTGAATGCACGTTTGTTAATGTTATTTATCATCGACGGAGAGAAAAGAAAAAATTGGGATGAATGAAAATGTATGCGCGCGTGCGTGCGAGATCGAATATAATAATGTAGAAAAGAAAAAAACAAGGGAAGAGAACGCGGGCTTGACTCGGATGTACATACACATATGTTTATATAAATCGCACGCGTATATTTATATGTGTATAGATGTAACGAGGTTGCTGAAAAGTGATCGAGGAGGAATCATATCAGTGTACGGCGAACGTGCTTCACGGAATTACACTTTGGGCGCATCTTCGGCTCTCCGAGCGATAGTGACGTAACTCTGGTTACGCGAAATGATATAATCGTGTGTATGTATATGCATTATATGTGTATATGTATGCGGGGAGAGAGAGAGAGAGTGAGAGGGATGAAAAATGATGGAATCCTTGAGTGCTGTGTGATAGTTTAGATGATAATCTCCTCTTAGATTATGTATTTTCTAGGATATTTTCCTCCCTACCTCAAGATCGCATACACGCATCGCTCGTTTATCTAAATTCGGTCGAATTTGTTTAGCCCCGTCGATGTGACAGCGCGAGGCTGTTTATATTTTCTATCGTGACAGAAAAGAAAACGTTGTGGAAAATCTATGAGAATTCCTTGATTTAGAAATCGAAGATACGTTGTACATATTGCTTTACGTTGTGATTTTTTTTTGTATAAATTATTTTTATTTGAGAACCTTTATTTTTCCTTTGTATCTGTATTATGTGCAATAAAATAGTCACGCCTTATTTTTACTCGCTCGATTTTTCATTATTCAAAACTCTCTCTCTTCGTCCTAGAACTATTTTCCTCGATTTATGGATGTTTATTTGCTCGAAGCCTCGCTGTTCTTTTTCAACTCTTCCTTCGGGGAAATCGAGGGATAATTTTAGGGTAGAAAGACAAGCTTCAACTTTGAACTTTTTTATTTAATAAAGCCAATTAAGACTCTTCGTTTTATTGACTTTTTATCGATGAGCGGCGACAGGTGTAAAAAAACAAAGCGAAGAAATGACTACTCGAATTGCGACGACACACTCGCAAAAGCAATACGTATGTGATGAACGAAAAACGATGAATTTTCAAAACAAAAGGTCAGAACTTCCCGGCCCGTAGCCTTGTAGAAATGCTATTGAAATATCGGGAACAAATAACGAACGGGGAGAGAGAGAGAGAAAGAGGATTAGCTTTGGACTCAAAAACTTGGCACGCATTGTACGCGCGATCCAGAAATACCGTGTTTTCCTGGTTATTTCGAGGCTCCGATTCGCAAGCTCGATACCAGCGAATCGATCTCGAGTTTTCCATCGTAATCTTTTTGTCTTTTCCGCGAGTGCATGCGTAATACAGCGAAGCCGACGCGTTCGATCGATTATGCCCGATTAATTGAACCCAATCGTTCGAGCAATTCGGCAATTCGGATTGACATTGCTATTGAACCGGGAAGACGATGCAATAACTCTCGAGAACGAAAGAGCGTCGTTATCGTCGCGCTTTTTCTTACGAGTCCTTCGCTTTATTCCACCTTTTTTCCCAACCTTCGGCCATTAAGACGTAAATAACTGAGGATTTTTAAATTCACTTCCGTAATTGCGAAACTGTTCTTCCGAAAATTATTACTCTTTTTATCGCGAGGATTTCGATTGCGAAAGAGTTCGATGCGTTGCGACATTGATCGTCCGTTACATTAATTAATTGATTATGAACGGCTCGTTAACTATCTAATAGTTCGACTAATATTTATAATTGCATTATTTGCGTCCGAACTTGCGACGCGCTCGTTGGGGAAGTTTTGTCTGCCTTTATCGCTATTTCCCGTGGTACTTGAAGCTTAATACAGAGAATTGTTACGTCACAAAGCGCTGAAATTCTTCGCCGAATTAACTTTTTAATTACGCAATTCGCGAATTGATGCAGCGTTCATTTCTTACTTTTTCGAAAAACGTAAACAGCTTGAAAAAGCATGTTCGAATAAATTTTTCGACGTTCCAGTTTTGTCTTGGAAGGTATTTGCAGTCGATAAGATTCGCGCATTTTATCGAACGAAGGAAATGTAACGGCTAGACAATGACGTCAAAACTGCAGTTTGGCATCAAATGTGCACGAAATCTTCTCCGATAACGGAGAATTTTTGAAACTGAAGAATCGCATCGACTTTCGTAATTAGTCCGAACGATTTTTCTTCGTTTTTTTTTCCATCGATCGAACAATCTAAGGCAATTCTCGACACGGTATTCGTCCCAGCGCGTCTGTAATTGGGCAACGACTGTTTTTAGTGGTTGCCTGATTACCAATCACACAACACACTCGCCTTGAAACTTTTTTCCCTCGTTTCAATCTCGTTTCGAACGAGAGCCGCGTGATTTTTTTCTCGATTTAAAGGGAAAAGCTGGTGCAGTGAATCTAATCATAGTTTTGTTATCATTTCCAACTGTTAACATTCAAAAAACTTTTCAGAATTGAATTCAAATACATCGCGGGTTAATTGTAATTGTTAAATCGAAATAATGATTTTTTTAAGTTTTCAGTTGTTTACAATTTTCCGAGAAAAATGCGAATAAAAATGGAGAGATGAAAAGGGAAAGGAGAGCAAATAGAATTGTCGAGCTGGTCCAACGAGCGATGCGTTTCGTACCGTATCGAGTTATTTTTGCGAAATGCGGGTTATGTAACGCAAAGAGGAGCTCACTGTTGCACTTGAAGTGATTCAGTGGCGTAGCTGGTGCATTTATCCGTGGTGTTTTATCGCCACGAGCCTCCTTTACGCTCGGTATAAATATTAAGACCCTTCGTGGGAAACGGCTTTTATCTCAAAGGTTCCGTCTCAGCTTTCACCGCTTCATTTTTCAGCCGCGCAAACAAAATATCATTGTTACGTAACGCACCTCATACTTCGCGCGAGAAAACACCAGCATTTTTTTCCGCTCGAATTTTCCCGCGCAAAAATCCCTCCGCGATCTAACGAATCGAACATAATTTGCGAATTTGAATAATTCGGAATGGTTTCGATAAAGAATTCGTCAAAAGTGGAAGAATATTCTTTCCGCTCGTGTAAAACAACGTATTTCGAGGAAGTCTCGATTCGAAAGCTTCGATTCGTTAACGCGAAGGGGAAAAGCGCCAATTAGGTCAGACGAAAGTAGTATAGACGCGCCTGGAAAGACGGAAAATTTTCTTAGCGATAAAACAACGAAAGACAATTACCGCGAAATGTGCTCAAAGGTTCATTCGTTTGTTTCTTGATCGCGTTGGGTCGCGTATTTATTTAAAAGTTGGAATTACGGAGGGATTGAAAATGGAGATTTCAGCGGGTTGTTTTAACTCGGGTGAGGGGGTACACTTGAAGTGCACTGGTGCGGACGCAGACTCGTTGATCCTGCAGAGGAAGCAGTCTAGTGAGCACCGAAGGGTGATTACGAAGGGGTTTAGCAAATTACGATATTTCCGCGCCAACGCTGCTGCTCCCAATGCTTTCTCGTCGTTTCATTAATAATCACTTTATCAACGTTCGGATTATTTTCATCCCATTTTTTAAAAAAAATCCGCTCTGAAAATAAATCTCTGGTTTGTGACCATCGTCGGAAAACTCATTGATGTTTTCATTATATTTAACCCTTGCAAAGACGATTTTACAGATATATAATGAGCGGGAGAAAATTCTGGCTCGTAAATAAGCGGATGAGGAAATGGATAAATTTGTAACGAAAGCGTCAATTCGAACGTTTCCCGGCGCTGAAAATATGCGGCTTCGAAGTCGTTCATTTGACTTTCATGAAATTGCTCTACGAGGCTTCATTTCAAATTTAGAACATTTCGCGGATGCGAAGATTGCGAGATTTTGGACGGCGGAGAGAAATTTTATTGTGTCACGCATTGGCGAATTTCATTATCGACTTTGAATCCTGACCAATAACGAGCGAAGTGACGGACTCATTTCGATTCACGAGACAATTACGAGGCGCAATTTATCGATGCAAATTGAAACCTCTTTTTCACAAATTAGGACTAATTGCTCCGCTCCAAATTACGGCTGCGCTGGGTAAATTACGGATTTGACGATGAATTTTGAGTTTTGGGAAGTCGGAGAATTTTTTATTGAAAAATGTTGCTGCAGAGAATTGAACGTTTTTTGAAACCAGCGAAAAAAATGCGGAGTCGGTCCCAGTTTGCACGATTTTTTGTGTTTTTTTCAAAGCAATTGGTGTCATTTTAAGTAAAAAATGCGAACGTCGTTTCATCTAAAAACCTATGAAAATCTATAGTTGTAAAAAAGAGCCCAATTTTACACACATTTATTGCACTTTTTAATACTTTTTAACAAAAAGAACCCAATTCTTACATCGAAAACCTCCAGGAATATGCAAATACGTTCCTTTCAAAAAGACGTACGTTCTTGTACGAAATTAAACATGAATTTCGAATAATTGCAGTGCTTCGAATGGAAATGGAAAGAAATAATGAATCCGAAAGGGAAACCAGAAATCTCGAAATGCACAGCATTAAAAGTCCCGGCTTTTTATTGAGTCGTATTCAAGACGTTCTTGAATAAAAGTCTGCATGGGCTGATAAGCCGGTGATTCGAAATGTACAAAAGGAAAAGAAATAGAAGATAGAGACTCCAAACGAAAAAGAAAGAGATCATAGCGAAACATTTCGTATCCTCATTTCTTCGTTTTCCGTGTCTCTAAAAAAACCGATGCACTTTTGATACCAGCTATCATTTTTTGCCCAAATTCTCGATAAAAATAAATTCCCAAACGTTCCACGTTTTGTTTCATTACGCCAAAAAATTACGATCCATTGCAAATATTTTGAAATTTCGGTCGAGTGTTCTCTTAATCCGAGTTAAAAATGCAAAATTTCGAACACCAGGGCAATTTTTTATCACTCGCAGGACTTTATTATGCGACCAATTGTTGCGTTTGAATTTTTAAAAATTTCCCGCTTGGATTACGAGGCCCCTTAATTTAATGGAACAGCGAATATACGTGCCTGCAGGAATAACGTGTACATCCAACACTGCGATTCTATTATTAGAGAGATTTGTCGATGCGATAAACAAATATTGCAAGCATCATTGTCGTCGCGCGTACGTAGTTCTGTTAATTTGTTTGGCACAGTGTCGAAGCTCATTGTGTGTTCCCGATTTATTTATTTCCCGAGGACTTTGCGCCGTTTAAAGCATGAACAGACACAAACTCCCCGAAGTATAATATTTTTCGTTCCAAACAAATTCATTCTTGAATAAAAACAAAAAAAACGATGAAATCAATACGGAAACTCGATCGCGTTTCAAGAGCTTTTTTGCCAACCGAAAACTCGTAATTGCTGCTAGTTCGCGTCGATGAGAAATTCTATTAATATTGTTTTTTACGCTTGGAATGTTTCAAGCGCGCTTTAGCACTTCGGAAACTCGGAAAAGTCAATGAATTTCTCTCGCGCAAGTAGATTGATTCGTTTCGCGTTGGACTTCGTTATTTCAAGAACTTTTGTTTCGAAAAAGAAACAATTCGCAATTTTCATCGATCTCTTTATTTCATCGAAGGGCCACGCCGATAAATTTAAAATGACACGATAACAATCTTTTCCGGGAATTATCAAAGACATTTTATTAATCGATTGCCGGAAATATTAAATCGAACTTTTTTAGATCGGTAATTTTTGGAATGAAAATCGTGGTAAGCCAAGATCCAAAATTATTGGATAAAGTTGTTCTTTTGGGTAGACAGAGAATGAAACTATTAAAATTATTTCGCTTTGATTTGTTACCGCTGCATTCCCATTCATCAAATTCAAGTGCACGTGCGCTTTTGATGCTCCCGCGTAGAACAAACTGCGTTTATAACCCAACGTTGATTGATATCAGACGTAGACTAATATCCGTTAAAACTTAATACGAAACGAATCCACTTTCCCGTCGAGAATCAAGGTCGAAACGTATGTTTCGTTTTTACCCGACTTTAGCCATAATTAATTGGATTCGGATCGATAAATGTTCCGTAAAACGGTTCGGATTAATGAAAATGCTAGCATTCGAAAACTGCCCCGTGATCTATTCTCGGAACAGGGATAATCATTTTTGTAAATTGATACGCGATCGGAATCAACGCACGATGAAATTTGCTTTTTTCGCGGGATCAAAGCGCGACGTCAAAAAAATGCTAGGAGGGACAATGCTCTTTGATATCCAAACCCGTCGGTTTTCTCTTTTACCGCATACGTCATTTGCAGATCTTTTAATTTTCTTGTCATTTGAAAATATGTCAAAAGCCGAATTTTTTAGAGTTGAATAAAATCTGTATTGATTTGGAAAACAACTATTTTAATGAATCATTCAAAATACAGAAACACGATTTTACTGTGAGATATTATTTACTCCGATTCAAAAATTGAACGAATAAAAAGAATTGTAGAACTTTGATACATGAAATGCAATTTAAATATGCTATAAAAATTAATCTTATGAAATCATCGAAATCAAGACAAATTAAGATTTTTTTTTTCAGTTTATAACACATTTTTTATTATAGATGTGCGATTAACCGATTTTATCAATAGAAAAAAAAGATTCTTGGATAGAATTTTATCCCGTGAAAAATTGTTGAATAAATTTTGGTTTTGGCTTTACAGCGAATTCTCAGTACCAATATCAGTTATTCATTCAACGATTCGTGCTACTTCGCTTGTTTCAAAGTCATTTTTTTCGTACACCGCAAAGGCAGTGAAGCAAATTATAATACATTTTATATATCGGCACGAATTCTGCGCCAAGCGTTATAGATAAAAGTATAGATTTCCTATTTTCGGTTTCACCGCCAAAGCATTCACCGGAGCATGAGCGCGGATGTAAACGATCGCGAAAACTTGTAGCCCCGTGCACAATGGCGAAAGTTATGTCACGTAGAATTACGCGAGCGTCGTATTTTTAAATTTGTATTTATACTTTTCGTAAAATAGAATACTACGCTGCGGCGCGAAATCCAGGGAAATTCGAATACCTTTTCAAACGAAAGCCCGTTACGTAACGTTTATGGTTTTTCAAAGCCGGCTTACGTAATTCGTCGGTCGAATTTTTTACATCGATCGAGCAAGTTACGCAAGTTCAATAATTCAAAGTCTTCATTTTTATTTGCGAGATACCGGTATCGATCCTGCGATTTCGTAACCGGAGCCTCGGCGAATCGATGTTGCCGAGGCTCGAAATAAACTCGAAACCTTAAAGTTTCTAATGACAGAATGTTCGAAGGACTGGTCAATGAAATTATGATGCAACGATGACGTTTTTTCCGTTTTCATTTTTCCCCGATTCTTATTTTAAGTTTTTAATGACACGAAATTCGACTGGGATAAAGATTTCGTAAGATGCGTAACAATGGCGTCTCAACGGCCGCCATATTGTCTTTTTGAAATGAAGAGATTCGCGTATTCTCCCCGTTTTCGTATGTAAAATGTTACAAAATCGAATTATCTGCAAGTAAAATGTTGTTTTCTTGTAAAATTAAACAACCCAGCGCGTTTGTTCGCTATTTTCATGGATATTCGAAATCCAAATTTTGGAAATCAGTTACGCGCGAAAATTGGCGCGCCTTTCGAAATGTGAGAACGCTGATAAAAATGAGAAGCTGTTAAAATCCGTCTCTACGTGCAGACAATTCCTATTATATGGGTTACTTATTTTTAACGAGTTATTTTCTCTCGTAATGCCAGAGCCCATTTTTCGTGTCGCGCGAGTCGAGTTTACACGTGCATTTTTATCGCCATTCTTTTTTCCCTCGACGAAGATTCTCCTCGTAATTTTCAGCGTCGATTAACTTTTTTGCCCTTTTCCCTTTAGAGCGATTCATTTGCCATTTTTGTACACACGCGACAAAGCGTCCGCATGCACTGGCAAATTAAGTTACGGCTTCATTCAATAACCACGCTTTTTTCGAGCAAACTTTCGAGTAACCGACGTTTTTCACGAGAAAACAATGCGACCTAGTTATTGCGACGTAAAGAGCAAAAAGGGACGATAAATTAAACGATGTGCCGATGAATTATTAAAAGAGCGATTAAAGCTTTCTTTTAAAGGTTGATTGTTTCGTAAAATTCGCGTAAAAAAAGAGTTGTAAAATAATTCGATGAATATGCATCGCGCTTCCAAACGCTCAACGCTCGAGAAGATCGACGCTCGGATTGAAAACCGAATATTTCGTTCGATTGAGCATTCGCCACCGGTTCCACGCGCCGTCGATCCCGCGTTTTCAATAGGAAAAGTAATGAATGGGAGAGCCGACAATCGCGAATGATATTCTGTTTTTTCCCTTGTTCTCTCTTTTTAATTTGTCGTCGATTGAAGCTCGCTTTCCGATCGATTTCAATGGTATTTTTTTCATTTGCGAGACTTTTTACTCAAAAATACATATTTCGAAAATGGAAAATGACCGGATTTTTTGATTGCTAAACCTCGAATGACGGTTCAACGATCTTTCGGGTCAAGCTGTTTTGCAATGATGAAATGGATTGGAAGTGATGGAAAAACAACATCGATCATCGATCCGGGTGGAAATCGAGTTGCGTCGATTTCCCGAGCTTTTATTTCGACCTTGATTTCCTGAAAATTGGCGTTTGGAGCCACGTATATTAATGAGAAGAAGAAGAAGACCTCGATATCCACCCGGGTAATTTGATCGATTGGGTAGTTAGCTTTAGGGAATTCAGATGATTTATTTTACAAAGTGTGTGTGTAAAAAATAATCACGTCCCTCGTACACGGAGAGAAATAAGCGACAATGACTCATATCACGCATTAATTTTATAGGAAAATTGTGCTTTATTGAAACCAGTTTCGTCCTCTTCTTTCATTCGACATTTTATAAGAAAGCGTTTTTCTCTCTCCATGTAAAAAAAAACGGCTTCACCGCTGATTATTAGAGCTAAACAATCATTGATGTACGACGTATGATTTTTGGGATTTTACAAAAAATCGAAGAGATCCATTGTATCAATAATTTCTTTTGTAAATACAAATTGGCAACGATTCCGTTGCCGAATAATACGAAACGCCTTTTTCATTCTCAATCCTCATTTTTCAAAGCAACAAATTTCGTTTAACTATTCTTCCAGTCTCGAAAAATTTTCTTTGTTTTTCCGCTGTCAAAGGGAATCGCAAATTTCCCGACTCGCAGTTTTCTCCGAGGGATTTTCCAGCGAGAAAAGAATTCATTTCCCAGCGCGAAATCCCAGCGTTTCGTATAAAATATCACGAATTTAATCAAGATCTGTCGAGCGCTTCGCGATTGACGTTCAATTACGCCTCGTCAACTTCTATCACTTTTTTTGTACCGGATAAATAAACGAAGAAAGGATGCATTTACACTCGCGGCGAAGAAGGAGGCGGAATGTTTGTTTTTATCAGTTTGTATCGCTGTTGAAATCGAGATCCATTGACTGGCCGAGCGGCTAATCAAATTAATCGAATCGACCTATTTGCTGTCCCGCATGATATTATAATACACGTATAATCGCAAATGATATCTGCATTAGATAATTGAATCGAAACGTTTCCTCCTCCATTCTTTTCTGCTCTACCTAATTGTTGCTTGCCACAAACGAACGCAAAACAATCATCGGAAAAACCGACTAGGACGCATCGTTTTCATTTTCATTCGCGAATAAATTCGCGAATTATTGAAAGAGATCAAAATTCTCGTGTTGCTATCGCAGATAAATGGATCGTTTATTCGTATAAAATTCCATTCAAAATGCCTGCGAAATTCTCTTTTCTGCGAGTGTAAACATTTAATTGTACAAAGTAATTAAGAGCGGTACTTTTTAATTAAAGAGTGACACTGTAATTATCCGAGCTCTTTCCAGCGCTTTTTTCAGTCTCGCGGCTCTGCGTCACGTTATTGAACCGCGTTGATAAATTTATCAAGCGGCGATTGACAGGGATAATGACGCCTCGTCTTAGCGCAGTTTTCGCGAGTTTCGATTTCGATATCGATACGCGGAGCGTGCGGTAAATGGGTTATTGATCGGCCGAGAGAGGGCCGAGGCAAGGGGCAACGAGTTCGCAACTGGGAAGACAAATCTGACCGAAT
>JABFQM010004007.1:0-10380 GCA_022816865.1 Zelostemma sp. ZL-2020
ACGGAACCAATAACAAATATGATGGCTACGTCACCTCGATCGCTCCCAACGACGAAGTTGAGGTAAGTTTTCCACTTTCTCAATCATTTTTCCAGAGTATTTCGTTTCATGTAATTTTTCTTCTACAGGACGAAGATTTCGAACCGACTACATTTACCTCGAAAAGACCCGGTTACACTGCACCAGTGGCTTTACTCAACGATGTCGCACAGGTTGAGGAATCGGCCACTTTCAATATTTTTTACAACAAATGGTCTTGAATAAAGTAAAATAATGTAAAATTGTGTTTTTACAGAGCGACAGGGATTACGATCCGTTCGCTGACAGAAAAAGACCCACAATCGCGGATAGAGAAGACGAATATAAACAAAAGAAACGTCGGATGATCATTTCTCCGGAACGCGTGGATCCTTTCGCAGAAGGTTGGTACAGTTATCGATGTCACGTCACTTCGATGTAGCTTAAGGCGTGTTGTACTTCGCTTCAAAGTCTATTTGCAGTTAAGAGCTGCCGACTGGTTTAGTAAAGGCAGCTAGTTTCCTCGGCGTTTCGGTCCTCTCGCACGTTTCACAAAATCTTAGCTTTTACTCTATCCTACCTTTATCACAAAATTTTCATTTTGCGGTTCGATAAGGGAAGGTCGTTATTGGTAAGAACAAAATCAGAAAATGTCGATTGTAATTGGCGTCATAAAATAAAGAACTCGTTATGGTTGCGAAACTGGGTTGAATGTGGGGCGTGAATGTGTCTCATCTAAATACGTACTAATGTAAGCATTTTTTTCCAATCTTAGTGACGGTCTGCACATTCGGAATCATCCGCTTACCAAGGATACTGTATTGAAGGTTAAGCCTCGCTGTTTTAAAAAGTTCCGTGCTAAAAACCTGCCTGGTGTTGAAGAAACTTGAACTTTCCCATTTTGTCGACTCGAACACGAGGTTACTTTGAAATGTTTCTTACCGTGCAGGTTTTTAGGAAAGCATTTATTGGAAATGATAGAGCGAGTGGGATGAATGAAAATACTATTAATAACGAGAATCAGTTGATTTTTAGATGGCAAAAGTTTATAACGATGTGGAAGAAACGAGCAGGGCAGTGCTCGCTGTGGCATCGAACTCTCACGTACGTATGATCAATGCCGGCTACTGAATCTAACTCACCTACCTAGAACACGTTTCGTACTTCAGTTCGCAAGCAATTTTTTTCGCAAATGTCTCAGTTATCACGTAAACGCAACAATTGTCTTCCGTCATTTTCAAGACTACTGAGCCATTCGTTTCTTTTTTTCAAACCAGAAATTACTCGGGTAGGGAGTGAAGTGCATTCAGTAGCTCACTTGGAATAAGGATGAATATTCCAAGGGCATTTGATAACTGTTACATTAATTGGATTAGGATACTGACAAATCAGACGTTGAATTTTATCAGAACCAGAGATACTAACGGTTGCGCTTTGCGTGACTTTTGTTTCGTGATTACAGGTGGAAAGACTCCGGATGCCGGCTCCAGAACTTATACCCAGATTATGCAGGAGCAGCTTCTCAAAGGAGAAGAAACAGAGGTAATTTCCTCACAAAGGTTTCAGAGCCAAAATTCAGATAATTACATGACAAATTTTTCTTTACAGCTAAGAAAGAAATTAGTGGAGAAAGCAAGAGACGGGACTTTAAAAGCGAACGGAGAATCGAAACCAGCGCTGAAGAAGCGCGGTCGTTGGGACCAAACAGACGACGTACTAACTCCCAAGAAAATCTCCGGCGGTGCTGCGACACCGACTTCCTGGGACAATGCTGATGTACGAAAAATTCATTTTCGATTTTACTCTAAAAAAAGTTATGCTTCATGAATGTTTGCTGATTTTTTAGGTCACTCCAGCAGCTATTCGATGGGATGAAACACCGGGTCACGGAAAGGGCGGCGAGACTCCGGGTGCCACACCTGGAGTCAGCACTCGAATGTGGGACGCCACTCCGGGTCACGCTACACCTGGAGCCGTCACTCCTGGCCGTGAAACGCCGTCGCACGACAAAATTATTTCTAGTCGTAGAAATCGGTGGGACGAAACACCCAAGACCGAAAGAGGTGCGGATTGTTTTCACTTTACCGGACAAAACATGCATTTTCAAAAACTGAGTGAATTGTTTTCGTTTGTAGAAACGCCGGGACATGGCAGTGGTTGGGCTGAGACACCAAGGACTGATCGAGTGGCGGGTGATTTGATCCAGGAAACTCCGACGCCGTCGGCGAGCAAACGACGCAGTCGCTGGGATGAAACCCCTTCGAATCAAACTCCCGGGTCGATGACTCCGCAGACGCCGGCGACGCCTCTCACTACGCCGCATCAGTCTTCGATGATGACACCCAGTGGCGTTACTCCGACCGGGACTAAAGCTATGGGTCTCGCTACCCCAACTCCTGGACATTTAATGTCTATGACGCCGGAACAATTGCAGGCTTACCGCTGGGAGCGAGAAATAGACGAGAGAAACAGACCGTTGTCCGACGATGAACTTGATTCCTTGTTTCCACCGGGTTACAAAGTTCTTCAACCTCCTGCAGGTAAAACATATGAAGGACAACTCTTTTGGCAATGAATTAACACGCCCTTTTTTCAGGTTATATCCCGATTCGTACTCCTGCTAGAAAGCTGACGGCAACGCCGACTCCGATCGCTGGAACGCCACAGGGTTTCTTTATTCAGACCGAAGATAAAAGCGCCAAGTACGTCGACAATCAGCCGAAGGGAAACCTTCCCTTTATGAAGCCCGAGGACGCGCAGTATTTTGACAAATTGTTGGTTGACGTGGACGAAGAATCTCTCAGTCCCGAAGAGCAGAAAGAGAGGAAAATCATGAAGCTTCTGCTGAAAATAAAGAATGGCACACCGCCGATGAGAAAGGCCGCGCTTCGGCAAATTACGGACAAAGCTCGAGAATTCGGGGCTGGACCATTGTTCAATCAAATTCTGCCTCTTCTCATGTCACCCACGTTAGAAGACCAGGAAAGGCATCTTCTCGTTAAAGTCATCGACAGGATTCTGTACAAACTTGACGATTTAGTTAGACCTTATGTCCACAAGGTAAAACATTATTGACGAGATTGGAAAATGGTGAAAAAAACGATGGTTTTACCTCTGGTTTTTGTTTTTAGATTCTCGTTGTTATCGAGCCTCTGCTTATCGACGAGGATTACTACGCTCGAGTCGAAGGCAGAGAAATCATTTCGAATCTCGCCAAAGCTGCGGGATTGGCCACGATGATTTCGACTATGCGACCGGACATTGACAACATCGACGAGTATGTTCGTAACACTACGGCTAGGGCGTTCGCTGTCGTCGCTTCCGCTTTGGGTATTCCGTCTTTGCTGCCTTTCTTGAAGGCCGTTTGTCGCAGCAAGAAATCTTGGCAGGCCAGGCACACCGGCATCAAGATCGTTCAACAAATCGCCATTCTTATGGGCTGCGCGATTTTGCCGCATTTAAAGAGTCTCGTTGAAATCATCGAACATGGTACTTGGTTTTACTATTTCACAAAACATGTAGAAAAACTTTGGTATTATAACGATGATTGTCTTTGTAGGTTTGGTGGACGAGCAGCAGAAGGTTCGGACGATCACCGCTTTGGCGATCGCTGCTTTGGCGGAAGCGGCAACGCCGTACGGTATCGAAAGTTTCGACTCGGTGCTGAAACCGCTTTGGAAAGGTATCAGGACCCACAGAGGAAAAGGTCTCGCCGCGTTCTTGAAAGCTATTGGATACCTGATTCCATTGATGGACGCCGAGTACGCTAATTATTATACTCGCGAGGTGATGTTGATCTTGATTCGCGAGTTTCAGTCTCCGGACGAGGAGATGAAGAAAATCGTATTGAAAGTAAGTTCAGTTAATGCACCTTTCGGAGCTGAATAAGGAAACGTGTGCTACTAAATTTTGCGCTTTTTTACAGGTCGTCAAGCAATGTTGCGGCACCGATGGCGTGGAAGCGCAATATATCAAAGCTGACATTCTACCACACTTTTTCAAATATTTCTGGAACCATAGAATGGCTTTGGACAGGAGGAATTATCGACAGGTGCAAACATTTTTTGGTTTGTTATCTTTTTAATGACATTAGTTTAATTCTCGGGATGCTTTTTCTTTCAGCTTGTCGACACGACCGTTGAAATCGCTAATAAAGTGGGGGCGTCGGAAATTATAAACCGCGTCGTGGATGATTTGAAGGACGAGAACGAGCAGTATCGTAAGATGGTGATGGAAACTATTGAAAAGATAATGGGCAACTTGGGCGCCGCCGACGTGGACTCTCGTCTCGAGGAACAACTTATCGACGGCATTTTATATGCATTCCAAGAACAGACTACAGAAGTGCGTATTTTGCCATTCAGAATGTTGAAACTTTGAACGGAATGAATTCACAAACTCTGTTTCAGGACGTTGTGATGCTCAATGGCTTTGGCACCATCGTCAACACCTTGGGAAAACGAGTGAAGCCGTACCTTCCTCAAATTTGCGGAACTATTCTCTGGCGGCTGAACAACAAATCGGCCAAAGTGCGGCAACAAGCTGCTGACCTCATTTCTCGCATCGCCGTTGTCATGAAAACTTGTCAAGAAGAAAAGTTGATGGGTCACTTGGGCGTCGTGTTGTACGAATACTTGGGCGAAGAGTATCCCGAAGTATTGGGTAGCATTTTGGGAGCACTGAAGGCGATCGTCAACGTCATCGGAATGACGAAAATGACTCCCCCGATTAAAGATTTGCTTCCGCGTTTGACCCCGATCTTGAAAAACAGGCATGAAAAAGTGGGTGCTTTTTTTGTATTCGAGCATTGTTTTGTTGCTTTTTTATCCTAATTTTGTTGTCTTTTTTTTACAGGTGCAAGAAAATTGCATAGATTTGGTGGGAAGGATAGCGGACAGGGGACCAGAGTACGTTTCAGCTCGAGAATGGATGAGAATTTGTTTCGAGCTGCTGGAACTTTTGAAGGCGCACAAAAAAGCTATCAGGCGTGCGACCGTTAATACTTTCGGGTACATCGCGAAGGCTATTGGGTGCGTTGAATGAAGCATTTGGGAAGACAAAGCTTTAATTGATTTTAATGTTGAATTGTAAATAAATTGCGATTGCAAATATTCCAGTTTTTATGAGTTTGACCATTTTTCAGGCCCCACGATGTACTTGCGACGCTGCTGAACAACCTGAAAGTTCAAGAGCGCCAAAACCGCGTTTGCACCACGGTCGCTATCGCTATCGTCGCGGAAACTTGCAGCCCATTTACTGTTTTACCTGCACTTATGAACGAGTACCGAGTGCCAGAACTCAACGTCCAAAACGGCGTATTAAAATCGCTGTCTTTCCTTTTCGAATACATCGGAGAAATGGGGAAAGACTACATTTACGCGGTTTGTCCTTTGCTGGAAGATGCTTTGATGGACAGGTAAACGAACGAAAATGTTCTGCTTCAAGTGCGTCATTAGTGTTGTTTTTGGTGATTGATTCTTTCCTTTTTTTATAGGGATTTGGTTCATAGACAAACCGCGTGTGCGGCGATAAAGCACATGGCTTTGGGAGTTTACGGATTCGGGTGCGAGGACGCGCTGATTCATTTGTTGAACCACGTTTGGCCCAATGTTTTCGAGACGTCTCCGCATCTCGTTCAAGCGTTCATGGACGCGGTTGATGGGCTCCGAGTCGCGCTTGGTCCGATTAAAATTCTACAATACACAGCGCAGGTAACGAGGATCATGGGAAATTATTGTTGATTATTTTGAAACGAAATTCTAATGAATTTGTGCATTTTTGCAGGGCTTGTTCCACCCGGCGAGGAAGGTGCGCGACGTCTACTGGAAGATTTACAATTCCATTTATATCGGGGGTCAAGACGCTCTGGTAGGGGGATTCCCCCGGATCGTGAACGATCCACAAAATCAGTTTATTAAATATGAACTTGACTACGTATTATAAAAACCCTAATTTAAAAACAAAAAAGTAGAAATGTAACACGTGATTGGCTGATAAATTTCATTCTGTATACTGTTCTTTTCTCTTTTTAAAATCTTGCACTACACGTAATTTGCTATTCGAAATATTTCTGAAATTATTTCATGTTCTGTCCTTTTAACGTTCACATACGCAAACCAGGGTTCGGGGTTGTACACGGTGTTGCAAGGGGGAAATCTCAGTCACCGTGTTTCATCGCTTTCGACGTTCTCGAAGTAGTTTGACACCATTTAGAAGATATTTATTAATTAGCTTTTATTCCTTCAATAATACTTTCGGTATACACATACTATAAGCTTAGGAGTTTAACATCGATGAAAAGCATGTTTCGATCATTGCATAATATGTACAAGGTATTTTGTAAAAATTTTATCAGTCAATAAACGTCTAATTAGATTGTAATTTTCACAGGTCTTCGGCATCTTCTTGTACCTAAAGACGCTTCATTTTTTCTCGATGTTTTCTATCGCTGAAAAGGGTAATGGAAGTGGATCTCGTTTCATTCCTTCATTAGTCGCTCGGTCGGTAAAGCAGATCCCATGTTAAATGGAATATTAATGTTTTGCCGATTTGGCAGCATCAATTTGCACGAAAATTGGCATACTAATGAAGTCCGCTCGGGTTCAAATTCTCTTCGAAATAGACGCGAAAATCTAAAAATAATGTAAAATCTGTGACTCGAAAAGTTTCCGAACTGTCAGGTGCAGTTAATAAATATCTACATTATCGACCGAGCGACTCCGGAATGTTCTTAAGCCGGCCCAAGTAACAGGATGAAAATCCTTTCATATTTACGCGAGACGAGAAGTCAAACAAGGGATAACAAAGAAACGATACCGGAAAAACAACCCCCGCTGTGCCGGGGCGAATTGACGGGTTTGGTGGCTTAACCACTGGCGACTGGAATGTGGAATGGAAAAATACCACTCAGTGCGCAGGCGCGACTACAGTTTGCCGTTACCGAAAGTCCAGACTTGGAAAAACCAGGAACAATAGTGTATCGTGCAACACCAAAGTCTTCGGAATCGGAAGTTACGAATTTTCTGAAGAAATGGCTGCACAACGAAACTTTAACAGTGTTGTCATTGTCGTTTTAATGATGATAGTTTTGAATCTTAGTCGAACGAACGCGGAGGTGTGTAATCCTGATGATAGTGTTGTGAGGTGTTACTATAAACGTGCAAAAGATGCTTTGGGTCTAGGCGGGTGTTGCAAAAATGCATTTCGAATTTCTTTGGAACAGACAAATGTTGAAGGTGAGTTATGATCGAGTTAATGCGAACTTTTTTACGATGAACACCTTCGGCCCATTAGAATCTGACATCTGGCGGCAGAAACTCGAAGTAATTTCCGCAAGTAGTTTTGCTTGTTGGCAATTTTTTTTTTAAATCGATGTAAAATTATTAATTTTGAGAAATAGAAAATTGAACATTTATTCTCATTTAATTGAGAATTAAACAATTATTGTCGCAGACGTCGTAAATTTAATTTCATCGCTACCGTTGTTTCCGTTCATTTTTTACGATGGAAAACTTATTCGTAATAATTTTCAAAACCCGTCGATAAAGAAGAGTCCTTCTTGTTAGTTCAAAAGACACGCAATTTTCAGATTCGGAGCCATGCTCGTTTTTTATGGACGGAAAAGGGACCATTGAAATTTGCTACGACGGAACGATGGCAGATTACGGGTCATTTTGCGGCAAAAGACCCTGTCACAATCTTTATGGCTGTATTTGCAAAGGCGATTGTCGCGACAATCAATTCGGCAATGATAAAACGGAAGCGCTGAGATTATTCAAAGAATTCTATTTAGTCCCAGGACTGGAAGCGAAATTAATAGACACGGAAACCAAGATGGCCGACACGGAAGCCAAAACGGTCGACGCGGAAACCGAAGTTGTCGACCCGGAAGTCGAAATAATAGCCGACACGGAAGCAACAATAGTCGACACGGAAGTCAATATTATAGTTGACATGGAACCCAAAGTCGATGAACAATGAATTTTTCAATTATTAAACTGCGGTTCAAGCAACAAATAATTGTATAATAATGATTATTAATGAACAAAAATGCATTAAAACATTTTTTTCAAAAGTGACCGATGCCAATTATTTCGTAAAAATTTTCGATTAATTATAAGGGATTCGAAATAATAAGATTCACGTGGTTTTTGGAATGTTTATGAAAATTACTCCAGATAAGCACTTTTAATTTATTCACTTAAATTACACTATTAAAACTAGCCTAAAATTACATCGCGTCATTTTACACATCAGTTTCGCGAATCGCGAAATTTGTGTAATTTATATTCCAACTTCTTCGTTGAAGCAGAACATCTTCGTACACGCAGCCGATTTTCCGGTTTTGTCACATTGGCAAGCATTGCACTCTATTTTAAACGATTTTCCGGGGGTGCATTGAAACGTAGCTGAAAAATCGATGAAACGAACTCAATAATTCGTTGTAAAATATTCACACTTGTTTGTAGCGGGAAAAATTGAATTATTGCAATTCGCCTGTCACTTCATGGTAAAATCCCTCTGGTGTCGACCAACGGAAGCTTCAAGGCACGATTAAAAAAGTGAAAAGGTTAAAGAAATAAACACCAGAGGGACTTTACCACGAAGTGACAGGCGAATTATCGATACGAAATTTCGACATTCGTTAAATAAATGAGACAGCGGTTTTTTTTGACTCACATGAGAAAAGAATGTCTTCTTCTGGTCCCAAGTAGTTTCCTTCATTGTCATAGATTCCCGCGGGACAAAGCACTTGAGTGCACATTCGCCAGCCTGCTTCATTACAGATACATCTATTGCACTTATCGAAGAAGCTTTTCCCAGGAGTACAACTAAGTGCGTCTTGTTCTATGGACAAAATTGCAATTAAACGCCTTGAGAAACGAAACTACTGTTGCGCGGGAAAATACACCGTTTCGATGATTTTTTAAACTGAAAATTAGAGTATTTACCAGAGGCGACATTTGGAGCGGCCATTGCGACTGCCACGACAGCGGCGAAAAAGATGAACTACAAATATAATTGCAGTTGTGTTAATTCTAAAAGTTAGCTGAGAACTTATTCCAAAGATTTCACATTTTAATTACATAATTATAATGATAACGCGAGTACTTTTCCAAAGTCGTACTAAAATTTAAAAAAAAACGAAATCTTTCGAGAAGGTAATTTGCAAAAATTTTTATAAACGATCTCGAATCGAGCATTTATTAGTTACGAGAATTCAATTATCGTCAGTTTTTTCGGAAACAGAAGTTTGAAAAATTGTTCCTTAATTATTTTATAAATTCTAGAAAATAATCGAACTAGTACGCACCATCTTCATTTTGAAGTGAGTAAAATTTGATTCCGTTGGTTTGAAATATAAGACTGATATTAAAAAGTTAATTTTTCGGTGATTATATACCGAGCGTCTTCTGTTATCAGAAATTAATCGTCGCTTCATAAAATTCGTTTCTTTTGTGAATCTCGGATGACCGTTTTATATTCTACATTTTTAAAATTATTAATTAGTAGCCTTGGCCCAATTAGGGCACCTCAAATTCGAATAAATAATTATGCCTATCTTGAATAAATAATTACCGATGATTGAAGAATATCAGCTGAATTCATTAATAATTCATCAATGCGCGAAGTAATGTGAATTCCAAATATTGCGATCGTTTCATAACGCGCGGGGTAATATTACCGACAGAGCGCGTGAACCGCCGAAATGCTCGCCTGACGAAGGCAAATTCCATACACATTCGAAAAATCGAAAGATGTCAAATAAAAAGAAAAAAAAATTCTGTGTTGTAGAAAATAACATACATCCCAAACATTCCTTGTAAAATTTTGTTTCCTGGAAACCGTAAATATTAATCGAAAACTTTTAATTGAGTGTGTGATTGAAAAACAAGCCGCGATCTATAAAAATCACGATAATCTCTTTTGTCTCTCGCAAACGCTCGTAACTTTATTTGTAAAATTAAATATGTAAAATTATTCGTATCTACGCAGCTTCAAGTGACGCGAATTCGTGGTAAAACTACTTTTCTGTTAAATATTGCGAAATGTTGCAGCTGGGTTTGGGTACATATTGACAAAACGCAAATTTCTACGGAAAATTAAATTTTATTACGAACACTAACATTTAAGGAGGAATTAGACAGATGGCGCTTTGGATGGTTTCCGTTCGTTGCTGTAAATAATCCATTCTTTTGCATGGAAATGACTATTTATATGGCTTTCGTATCATTTTTTCGTGTAGAAAAATTATATACCACTGATTTTTTTAGTACAAAAATAAACAAAGTGTTGCATGTTGAAAAAATCGGTGATTTCGTGATTTTTTTATCTTCACAAAAATCGGTGAATTTTGTGAAG
>JABFQM010004008.1:0-10369 GCA_022816865.1 Zelostemma sp. ZL-2020
TTTTTCTTTCCCCCCTTTTCTTTTCAAATTTTCCCCAAATTTTCCCCCCCCCCCTCCCCCTCCCCTCTGATATTCACGACATTTCCATAAGGTCCAATAAGAAACAAGCCGGCGATTCAAGAGACCGAATCGGTCTCGAAGCGTGAAACATTACGGACTTGATTCACGGCGACACAATAAAATTAATAAATATCGCGAGGTGAGAAACATGATTTACCGTGTCCCATTTATCAAAAACGCATTATGTTCAAGTTAGGAGCGAAACGGAGCGAGCGACTTGGAAAAGGTACTCGTACTTCGTTGTCCCCATCGCCCACTCGATCTTTAAGTCCGGCAGACTTCTGCAGAAGCTTTCTTGTCGACAATCGATCGATTCTACCTCCGTGGAACGTGGAACTCTCTTCAGTCCACAAATTAACATTATTTCATTTTAGAAACGAGGATGGAAAAGTTCTCGTGTTCCTTCGGGCAAGACTCATTTATCCTACTTTTTTCTTTAGTTTATCGCAATAATCTAATATCGATCCTCGTTCGTTATCTTTTAGAAAACTAAACGTTTTTGAAATAACTTACAGACGGAAAGTTACGAAAAGTTCCGCAAAATTATAAAGAATAGTTGGCTTAATTTTACATATTTTTTACGGTAAGTCGTAGCGGTATGTAGTTTTCAAGAAATATTAATAAATTTGCAAGTTGCAAATTCGATAATCTTTTGCTCGTGCAGGTAGATTCTCTTGATTTCCCATTTACGCCAGGGCAACTTCTCTTCGCCGCGCAATGAATATTAATAACTATAATAACTTCGAGTCCTCGGTTGATTGTTAATTGCACTTACGCCATCTTAACTCCTTAGCCTTACGTGCCTTTTAATTAAATGCTTAATCCTAAGTGATGGCACACTGTCTCGCGTGTTAATTTAATTAAGTGCGTTCGATAAGAACGACCTACAAATGGACATGGACACATTTGCCGATAGAGCTCCACTTTTCGACTTTGTGCCAATCATTTTTTCCGGCGTCGAAAAGTTTTTAGTCATTCATTCTTCGCTGCATACGAGATTATCCTGTTTCGTCGACTTCTTCCTTTTGCTTCTCATTAAGTTGACGAGACTTTGCAGCTTTCACATCGCCGATCTTTAGCTTCATGTTAATATATCCTGTTTTCTCTATCATTTCATAATCTGTCTTCATTAATAAAATTTATCTGGTCCGCGTTATCTGCGAGACGAAACGATCCGTGGGACAGTCCGTTGCGCAGAAAAGTCTTTTCTCGACGCGGCGAATTAGCGCAATTAGAACCTCGCTCGAGTCAACGTTCTCTATCAACGCGCGCTTTTTCTCCCATTTCTTCAATTGCTTTTCGCTGAAAGTTTGGCTATTGGTAAAAACTGATTGATTCGTCACTACGAGGATTCATCAACGCGCCGATATTAAGCACTTAACGCACCTTGTCAAATACACAATTTTGCAATTTCAGATACCGCGAGACGCGTCTTTGTTCGATACAAATAAATTGGCAAAGCGGGACGATTTGCATACGTGAAACGTTAGACGCGATATTTCGCCGCTCATGAATATTTTTTTCGGCAAGAGCAATAAATGTAATCTTTTCTTCTAACGTGCTCACCGCTAATGACAGGCAGTAAAAATATAGATTTCGAAGAGGACGGAAAATACTCGTATCCGATGTATAATTATTGATCATCGGGCACAGAGTTTCTTCGAAAAATGATCAGTGGTATACTTTGTTTTTGATTCACGACTCCGCAAAGGCTTCAGGTTTTATTGTATTTTCATGGAAATTTCATAATTGCGTGGACTTCGGGTGTGTTGGCAAAGGAATATTTTCATGCGCGGTAAAATTTGATTTCGAAATTCAATTTTCTGAAATGGAATCATTAAATGTCGGGCTTATGGAAGGGCTTATGTAACGCGGGCTGGAAAAGATGAGGAAGAACCTCAGGGAAGTGTAACTTTATATGAATTCACTATTCGCATTACGAGATTATATAAGAGCAATTTAAACGAGAAAAACGCTAGGATAGCTTTTTGCGAATAGTATGGCATTTCGTAGATAAGACGTGATGTATTCAAAAGAGCAGTGTTCTCTATTATGGTGAGATAGTATCGCGCTATTCCGGAGCGTCGTACAATGAACCACGATCCGATAAACTGCAAGAATAGAGAGCATAATCAAGCTGTTAACAATTTACGTTTCCCCGAGATCGTATCGCGTCAGTTTCATAAAAACGCATAAAATATTTTCATCATCGTGATTTAACATTAATGCGACGAACGAAGCAACAATTTCGTTAATTTTTATACTTGATATCCAGAAATTTCGAAACTAGCGGAATTTACGAGAACGTAACAATGGCGTTCGTTTACTGCGTATCGTTTCTTTAAAATAACCATATTTGTGTATTTTAGACTGTTTTCGATTTAAAATGTTGGAAAATCGATTTAACCGCCCAAATAATGCAATTTTAATGTGTAAAGTAAACTTTTGTCAGCTAATTTTGCACTGACGCCAGCGCCACCAACGGAAATTTGAATTCCCATTACTTCGATTCGGACCAAAATAAAATCTAATCTAATCTGCTAAGTTTTCCTCAAGAATTTGTATGTAGCTACTTAAATTTCACGTTTTTATTTCTCTAAATACATCGGGAAAAATTGATACTTGCTTTCGCAATCAGAAAGTCAGATCGTTATCAAATTTCCCATAGTAATAGTTCGATACTTTTAATTTCATCGTCGTAAAAGTATTAAACTGTTCTTCGACAATATTACAAATTCTTTAATAAGAGCGCAGAAAAAAACCTTTGAAAGTGTCACTTCGTTATAGGATTTCGCCGTAAATCCGAAATTCGTTCCGCGGGACGAGGAATGTGTCCGGCCTAAACGGTCTAGCCGAATCGGCAAATGCAGATTCCCTTTTGACGCGTGCTTTAACGCGATTAGTGGTCTCGGTTCGCGAGCAACGCGTCTCATTGTTGCTGGCAAGCATCGCGTGTTTCTCGCCATTCTCGAATCCACGTATTCTCGTTTCGCCAGAAAGTCCTCGGCACAAGAGATAAAGCGGTTCGTCGAATCGACATTCCTGATGCACGTGATTATCGCCAAGCCCGGCTCTTCTCGCCTCGCAAAGGAAAACCTCCCGTGAATTTTTTTTTTTCCATAAAAATGTAGACTTTCGATGATATTGCGTGGTTTTATTGGGCTTGAATCGTGATTGAGAAATCGACGAAACAATTAAGATTTTGACCACGAGTTAAGAACAGCAGCTGGCGATTTAATTGATGTTCCTGTCGTATCATATATAATACACTTCGATATAGTGATTCGCGACTGTATTTCAAACCTTTCTTCACAGTCTCGAAATCATCGGCTTCTCAAACGACGCGTCGCTTAAAAAAAGACGTTTATTATTCATGACAGCTTGATGTTTCCATATCAAATATCGCGCTCTTGACAGCTTCATTTTCATCGAATCAAAGTATCATTCAAAAATTCATTATCCGCCGCTTTTTTAAATTAATCTGCTCAATATTTATAAAATTACGCAAGCCTGCACTCGTTAAATAACAATTGGATTAGAAGTTCAGAAAAATGCAATGTACCACACGGGCAAATTTTCCCACAGTCGTCGCCGGCAATTGCGTTCGTTATCGGTTTTGATTTCCCCAAGCAAAACAATGGGTTCCGAGCATTCGTACATTGCTGATATTTTGTCTGCGGAAGAAATAGCATAGCAACTGTTGAACCTATAAGGCATAAATCACTCTCTCGGAGCTTGGCTAGAGTGTGTATATGCGCATTCATGATGCGTAACAACAACGATAGAGAGTGAAGCCAGATCTGAGTGACGGACCACCGAGATTCCAGACTGTCCCCGGCCATTCTTAGACGATGCAATAATTAAGACGCGATCCCTTTCGACGATAATCTGACGAACAAGTTGCTTCGCATATCGCTCTCGAGTACGAGGATTTCTCGTTACGTTACAGCCATTTTTTTTTATTGTCAATGCTGTTTGTTCTATCTTGAAATCGTTGGAATGTTTGAGAAATCGGGACCGGAATTTGTCAGTTTTAATCAACTTTTGACTACTTCAAACGCCAAATTTGGCTGGCGTTATTTGAGCGTCGAGGTAACTACTCGACTTCGTTACTTTCGACGACCGTCAAATTTTTCGAGTACAATTTGTCCGATTGTTGTTCAAATATACGTGACTTGCGTGTTTCTCCTAAAAAATCCAGTACCTGCTTTTATACATTTATATATCAATTGCGCCTGTGCCCCTTGGTAAATTAATTCAAACTTGGGATTCTGCGCTAATCGTGTTTACCGATCTTTATTTCGTAATGTATTCAAACGAATCCATGCATCGCAATTATAATGTTTTAATTACAAATGGAGCGATGCTTTTCACGACTCGTAAAGAACGTGAGCAGTTAAACAAAGATTTCACGTTGATTTTCGTTCGCGATAAAATTTCGTACGCCGGCATTTTTGGAATCAAAATTTGTCCAGTGCTTTTGGGAATTGAATTTCATTCACGTCGTTCTTCGCTACTTTGAACACGAAACGTAACGTCCCTTTATTTACGTGCAGCCCGGCCATGGGAAAAGCCATTCAAACTGGCATATTGTAAATTACGGCACCACCCAGGTTGAACTACGCGGTAGAATTCGATGTTGATACAAGTTAAATTTCACCTGACGGACACTTTTATTGCCGTTTACTAAGGGGTCGCAGTTAAGTTAAATCACTTTTCTTTCATACACAAAATTTTTTCCATCTTTACGTAATTTACAGAGACGTAATGTCCGAATTTCGATGAATTTATGAAGTATAAAAACACGATTAGAATTATGAAAGTCGAGACGCTCCCGAAGAACGTCTTTGAAGAAATCTCTTTGATCTTGACAGATTTATTCGCGGCTTATCTCTCCTGGTGAATTTCACATTTATCCATTAAATCGACTGAACGAAAAATCTTGTCTCCAGAAGCACCCTTCCCCTCGGTACAAATTACAAAATGAAGGAAATTACCATAATCTTCCTCCCACTTTTTTCTCCCGATTGATACGAAATTAAACAATGTCGGTGTCGTTTATTCTTCACGAAAAAAGAAAAATCACCGGAAATGTAGGTGGAATACAAATTTCCTCGTAACGCACGTTGTACCACAAAAAGTCGGGTATCGCGTCTGTAGAATCTCCCGATATAAAATCTCAACACAAAGACAACGCGGAGAATAGTTAAATAATTTATCTCTAGAATGTCCTAGAATATGATAATAGATACGTGCGCGTGATCAAGATATGCCGCCTTTACGAGATGTTGAATGTTGCGGGGGTTGAGTAGCGCCATATTTTATAATATGTTAATATTTTCTACGTTCCTTTCCTTTTGTTTCCCTTAATGAATGCCCGATTGTACGAGTTTACAGTGCTATAAAATGACCATTAGGTGACGGTTTGATGGAGCAATGAAAAAGTCTATATATATGATAAGAAAGAGTCATTTTTGCGACTTCCCGGAAGAACAACTTGAATCCATGATTATATAGTTTTAGAGTTATCGCAATTTTTATGTTATTGGTTTTTTAGAATATTCTTTTATTTTCAACAAAGCCGTCTTTTATGAACGCAATTACAAAAAATGTTGAGCTTGAATCGTTCTCTATTAAGGCATTATCATACGACCCAGCGAATTTTACGTGAACCTGAATTAGTTGAAATTCTCGTTTTAGAAGAAAGAAATTTGACTGAATATTTTCGTAAAATCGTTCGAAAAGAATATTCTGATGTAGTCTAATTTCATGATAATTTTCGTTTTTCATCACTGTATACAAATTATAAAAATTGCATTTTTCATCAAAAGTTCAACCAATCTTTAAATTAAAAAAAAGTAAATTGATTGATTGGAATTCTCTTCAATCATTAAGGAATTATTCATTTTTTAAGTGTCATTTTTAAAAATGTGTGGCTACGTTGTTCTTCCAGGAAGCCACAGATTTGTTTTACAAAATTTGTCAAACCACTCGAGCCGACAACTCAACCGAAACGAGAATTAAAAAAAAGATCGAAATCGTTACATGGGACACAAACAATGTTTTCGAAACAACAGTTACTCTTGAAATTCAGACAAGAAGCCACGATTAGCGTCCCCGAAGTTTTCTCTGAAGTGTTTGTTCAATCGAGGAACGGTTTTCTACACAAATTGTCCCCCTTTACGAGCACGCTCTTCCTCGAGCGATCGGCGCGTATGTAAGTTTACATTTGCCACGAGAAACTCGCGCTCGTGGCTATATACTCGAGAAACAAAAAGACGAGCCCACGACAGAATTCATGTCACAAGATTGCCGCGCGTGTGCGTGAAAGTCGAGTTTGTTTCATCGAATAATGAGCGCGTACTTATGCCAGATATGCAGATACTCAAGCTTAATCCAGGATAGAGCGTCAAGCGAAGATTATGAATTTCTTGCTGTCGTATCACGGTTGCAAGATTCGCCTGGTCATGCCGTTTAATCCCCACGACCGAGCGAGTAAAATGTCTTGTAATGACCGCTGTAAAAGTAACACATTCGTAATTTATACGAAACCCGACTCCCGGCGGTACCTCATTTATTTTGCATTCTTCATTTCGGACCTCCAAAGTCGTTCATTATACAATAATTATTTGTTAAAAAGAAGTTCCAAAGTACCTCTTTTTAACACTGTTCACCGTACCCATAATTAAAACGTCACGAAATTAGAATTCAGGCCCGGTTACCCTGAAGCGAGAGTTGCCGAAAAGTTATTTACGCCATCACGTGGTTTCGCGCAATCATTTATTTGTCTTGAGCATTGCCACCTTGTTGATAAATATTGGCGATATACAATATCGTATTGCAGATACAGTATTCTGTTTGTCCGGTCATTGGAGCACGATCGGTCTGCGCTCCTGGCGCCGGACAAGAAGTTTAGACGTCCCCAAGCGTAAGCCGAGCCGAGAATTTCGTTAACCGAGTGTGCAAATACACAGTCGCAACCGAAAGTTTAATGCCGAGGAAACTATGACGGTTACAGTTGACTGCCGCGAAAACGCCCGCAATGAAATGGATAATCGAAAAGCAACGAAGGCGAAAATGCAAAGCGGATAAAATTAATTTTATCCGATTCGCGCCGGAATAGATATCGGACATTTTATCATGAAAATGCAAAACCGCGTAATCCGATACACCGTTTTTACTTGCAATTTCATACTTTCATCTTCATGCTTTATGCATGTTATTTTAGCGTTTTAGACTTTGCGTAAAAATGTGTATCGAGCGTTCGATCTCGACTGCGAGCAACCTCGAAAATTATCGCGTTGTTTGGCCACGCTTTCTTCGAAGTTTGAAATTCTCGCCTCGTTTTATTTTCCCTTACGCCGAGTCTGACTAAATATATGCTCAATGATAAAGGCACATTCGAACTGGACATTGCGAGTCATAAGCCACGGTAACAACTATTTCGACGAAAGTATGCGAGCTTATCACAATCTACATGAAGAATAAACGAGCCGCCACCGTAACTCACTCGCGCAATGAAAATGACACCTCGTTTCTATGCACTTGTAAAGTTTTGCGAGTCATACAAATGTTTTGTTCGAAAAAATTACGGTGCATTGTAAACGCTGAGGTTTTATGAAATATTTTACGGTAAGATTTAATTAACTTATTTGGACTCAAACTTTTTTTTCTTCGTTTTAATCAGTCAAGGGTAATTTATTATCGATGATAAGAGTTCTTAAAAATTTTTAATCGAATCATTTGCAAAATTAGTCTGCGCAATAATTGCTTTCGAAACGATTTGACGGGAATATTCAATGAAATTACCACTTGCGCTCATTTTTTTAAATAATTTGCCCCCAAAAATGGCAATAACTCAAAAACTACCATTATAAATGAAATTAAGTTGTTCTTCTGGAAAGCTACGGAAACGATACTTTGCGATATTACACGTGGGCACAAGATCGAGAGCATGCACATCGTTCCTTTCGGAAGCTGTGGGAAAACGAGTTTTTTCATCAAAGTTATAGTAGTCGAACAAGTTGTCGCTTTTAATACAAATGGCTAACCAATAAAGATATGACTGTTTCCTTATCGAAATTCTTCATTTCGAACACTTCGTACGTATCTTCTGTTCCGTTTAAAAGCCTTTTTCTGAATTACCCTTTCGCATTAGTAAGTAATCACTTCATTTCTGAATCGAAAAATCCATGAAAACCGGTGCTGAGCATTTTAAGAAAAATAAATGCTGATTAGAGAATCGTCGGCTCATAAACATTTGCGAGTTATCGCGGCGAGTTATTGCTATCCCCGCAAGAAATTTTATTTGTAATCGATCTAATAATTAATCCGAGTTGACTTTTTACCCCCCATGATGTCCTTTTAATGACTCGCAATATTCGCTCGACAGTATGAATCCGTTCGAGACCATGAAGTATACTAATAATCGACGTTGCATGCGATGTTTAGATTTAAATTTCCTTCGAATACTCTCGCGTGACACTGATTGAATTCGGTAAACGATTTCGCATCACGAAGTCGTATTAACGGGGTTTCGCGTTTTCGCAACATTTTAAAGAAGACGAAAGAAAACGCTGCGCGGAGAAAATTGCGAGAGATCAGATTCGTGTAAATTGCGGGCTCGGGTGCTCCCGAGCCCTTGGTCACTTCGATATTACTCTCCAGCTCTCTTCAGGAATGTCGTTAATTGGCTATGCAAATACCGGATCAACTTACGTTCCATGTATTTACCGGATTGGCTGGAGTTTAGCTGCGTCGGAATCGCGTAGGTCGCTTCTTTTCAGTCGGACTTTTTTACTTCGCATAATCGATCAATTGATACGTCAGTCGTATTTACAATTCCAAGCTCAATGGTACGCGGTAACTCGCTTTTTTCCCCCTACAAATTTGCATCCTTCTCCTTTTGTCATCGCCGAACCATTGCAGTGGCAAGAATTTGTCATCCAAAGTATTGAAACGTCCATTTTTTCGTGAATCTCGTGCGAATTATCGCGGCGGCGCGAGTCAAAGAACCGTCTGCATCGATGACCTTGCCTCATCTCACAATGCTGTCAAGCACGTCAAGTCGAGCCCTTAATACGCTCGTTCTTCGCCTTAGCTCCGGGCCACTTCGTTCCTTGACTCGCATTCCCCATTTATTTCTCTTCTAAATCGCTCGAAAACAAAACTCCGAAATTGCGCAATGAATTTGCAAATAAACAACGCGTTTATGCAACGTTCGCGACGCGGGAGCATTAAATATACCGCATCGAGGGACTTTTGTTTTTATCAAGCCGAGTCGCTGAGTAGGGAATAAATCAATTCATTTCAGACTCGCAATGTTTACACGTCTTTAAGCCATTTAAGAGCGTGAATCGTCATTAGTCCGCGCGAAATCGTCGTGTATCTGGAGGCGAGAATTTTAATACCGCGGTCCTTGTTTTATTGATTGAACGGATAAGACGCTTGTACGGAAAAGTGTTTACACTGTACTTACAAGGTACAAAGAAAACTCGAGTTGACGAATAACAGATCGAGATTACAATGACAGTTTATAATTGCGTGCGTCAATCAATTTCGTGCTTTAAATTACACGGGAGATTAATAATAACTGATTAACGACATTTTTTCTGGATGAAAAGCTGATTATTATGCAGGCTTATTTCTTCCGCAGGAATATCCCGCGGTCTTTTCTATATTGCCTTCTTAACTTGCTCCTGAGACTTATAGCTTATCGAGCAAATACATTAAGCTACGCCCACGATCGAACTAGTTTTTGGACTCCACCTCCGTGCAGATATGAAGATAGAGGATTTTAATTCCGTCACGCGCATTATAAACTTTCCAGAAAAGCTTTTCTCGTGCATACATCATTCTCAATTGAAGAATGCGCCGTAAAAAATAAAAATCTCATTAAAAATCAAGACTAAGAACATGCACGGGAGAAAATTTCCGCCGTGTATCAATATTTATTGAAGCTCTTTAATCTAATCACGTATTTGCTTCAACTGCGTGTAGAATTAGCTGAACTGCCGCTTTTTTCTCGCGGAACTAGATGAAGTCGACTAGATGAAGTCACAATTTATCCGTTAAGATAAACGCCAAACGTTACTTTATTAAGGAAATGAAACAATTTGACGAACTTTGCGGATGCTGTTCATAAATTCACAAAATCGTGCTTTTTCACTGTCCGTATATTCAAAAAGTAACTTTTGTTAAAGTTTTTACGTGAAGTTTGATAGCTTGCCGTTTTAAAAAAAATTAATTTCTTTACAGTTTGTTCATTCACTTTTTAATTTTCTATGCTGGACTTAATTAAGAGGATATA
>JABFQM010004009.1:0-10374 GCA_022816865.1 Zelostemma sp. ZL-2020
ATCCGAATTTTTTTTTCTAAGTTCCATTGCAATCGTATGATTTCAAGAAATACGATTCCAGAAGTGGCTTCTGCAATCGTATCCTATCTTTTTCAATCGCATTCTATCGTTTTTCGGATACTGGGATCAGCCACGTTTAACCCGAACAGAAACTGGGAAGCTCAAAACTTATTATTGTACATTAATTTCGCTATTTACATATTTCACCTTACATTGCACCCAATAACTGACTACTAAATTGTAAGAATGACTTGCATGTTGCATGTTGCCATAAGCGAGGCTACTTATTTTATTATAGACATGATTCGGGTTTATGTTTTTGTACAGGATAATACGTTTGATCTCATCCGCAAAGAGGCTGGAGCTCGGATTGTATCCTATTGAGGAATCCTGCCAGTCGTCAATGCTTGAATGAGATAGTAACAGTTCTGTTACCTATTTACGGTACAATACTTTGATTTTCAGTTACATGTAATTATTTTAACTGTACTCAGTACATATTGTCTTTTTATGTAAAAAATAAATACAATAATATGGCATATTGTAATATATTCATCATGTTATGGAAGGACAGATTTCGGTAGCAATACTCGAACAAGTTACTTTTCAATACACTAGCCATATTCATATAACAACAATTCACAATGTATTCTCTTTCTTCCAGGTCGTCTGGTACAGTACGAGGAAAAATTGGGGCAAATTGTCCCACAATTACCTTTCCTTCAACTTCCTTTTCTTACAACATCCTTCATAGTTTCTTCCTTTCTCTTTTTTTTACAATTGGCTACGGCTATAAAGAAAACAGCTCCGAGATACTAACGTACTCGTCAGAGCTCATTAGCTCCGAGGTACTGCAGTACCTCGTGATACAGTGACTCGGTCACTGTCAGAGCTCATAGCCTCCGAGGTACTTCGGTACCTCGTCTGAGCTTTTGCGACAGCAACTTAAACGTACTCGTTTGAGTTGCAAGAATTCAGTACTTGTACTGATTGTCGTGTTTGTTTAAGAATCATTTAAAACAAGCTTTCTAACAACAGTTGTTTTTGACAACAGGCACAAATAACAGGCATTTCCTATAGTCATAACTGAAAGAATGGACGACTTTGACCTTGATAGCATTTCTGATTTAGATAAGAAGATTCTCCGCTGTGACTCGGGAAAACTTGAAGAGACGCATGTTATAGCGTTTCATACTTTTCTGAAGAAGATTGGATTTACTCCACAGAGAGTATTATGGCAAAATGTTGAGGTAATTCGACCTGTACCCGCGGATAAAGAGTTTATACAGATAATTCATCTACCCGATCATTGGGTATGTTGCCATTACGACGCAAAATCTGTTTTCATTTATGATTCGATTCATAAACCTGTACTGACGGAACAGTTACGGATGATTCTGCACAAGCTTTTTCCGTGCCTCGATTTACAAACTGTTCGATTACCGAAAGTTCAGCAACAGCCGAATTCCACGGATTGTGGTATTTATGCAATTGCTTTTGCAGTTTCGTGTGCGTTTGGGATAGAGCCCACAAGCGTTTATTACGAACATGCTTTGATGAGACGTCATTTGCTGAAAATCTTTGAAACGGGTGTCATTCAACACTTTCCTCAAAGTGACAATAGCACGAAAAACCAAGTTCCAACCTTGGCCGTAGCTGTTCAAAAGCGTTACAGACGTGAGCGTCATCGTACTGACAAGCAATGCAAAGCGATTCCAAGTCAACTCAGTAGTTTGCATGATACTGAGCATCACGAATCATCACGTTCAGTTCTTACAATTGAAGATTTCCTCCCTCAGATTTTACAACAGCCTTCCAAAATAACCAAGGCTCGAAAGCGATCATACAAACATGTACTTGTTGAAAATACAACGAACAAAACACAACTATACACGACGTCAACAACGAAAGATCATGCAGTGAAGCTACAATCGCACATCAATGACAACTTTGTTAGTTGTGGTGAAACGATAGTTGAGCACAAATTTCATCCAACATTGAAAAAAAAATCTTCTCAAGATAACTGCAACGATGGGACACGACGTGAAAGGCAAACGCTCACTTGGCAAGGGCTACCGAAATTAGAACCACAATTTGTCACTGAAACTGACAAACGTATTATTTCAGAAGGAAACTGCCTCACAGACAGTCACATGACTATTTTCAGTTCTATACTTCACAATTTGACGTCTTACATGCCGTATGAAACGATTTTCGTACAAAATGTAGATAAAATCAAACCTGTACCTCCGGGTACAAGTCACATTCAAATATTACCCAGTCCTGGTCACTGGGTCTGCAGCTACTACGACAGTGATAACGATTTGATGTCCATATACGATTCTATGAACAAAAAATGCATGGAATATCAGCATGAACTATTTTTACAGAAATTGTACCCTCGATTCGACTTGGCGAGCATTCGATTTCCAAGAGTACAGTCGCAAATCGGTTCTACTGATTGTGGAGTTTACGCCATCGCCTTCGCTGTGTCAGTTTTATGCGGCGTTAAACCTGAAATGGTCGACTACCACCGTGAATCAATGCGTTCTCACTTATTGTCATTATTGGCAACTCATCGTATAAGTCATTTTCCCATAAATGATAAACAGGAAAAATCAATTACACAGTTAGATGCAATTATGCCTTCATTGAAAGAACGTATGGTATCAAACGTACTTGAAAATTCGGATATTCCCGATAAGATTCGGTTGCCATTGGAGCAGCAGTTCAATAAACATGATCAAACACAGGTACAATCTTTGGATTCCAATCGTTCGAAAAGCTGTTCAAAAACTCCCATTGCATCGTGCACAACAGATTCGTCATCGTGTTCGAGTAATGTTGAAAAAAAAGTAAGTAAGAGGAAACTCGATCACGTGAAATACGACAACAATGAAAATAAAAACAAAAAACAAGAGCTGGTAGTTTCCTCGTCGAATGAAACGCTTCTCAAAAGACTTCGTTACAAGAGACATTACAATAAAAATAGAAATAGTCTTCTACGAAGAAAGAAAATACAGTACAACAAAAATAAAAGATCAATTCTTCCAACACAAGAAAAGATTGATTTCAATGACAATTGTAAACATAACAGTTCATTTGCCAATTTAAAACGAAAGGATTGTTCAAAATCAATGGCAGTTCCCCGTGAAATAAAAATTATTCATGCCAAAAATCATACGCATAACGAGAGCACATTTAACGATCAGTTATCTAATTCCCAACTAGCATTTACTCCAAATCAGAATAGATCTGAAGATACTGACATAAAAATGAAAAAGTCGCAGCAGATAAAGAACAAATATAAAGTCGTGTCAACGTTTAAATTGCGACAATCTTCAGAAAATTTCGTCAACAAATTGTCAGCGAAATTAGATTTCAAAACGAAGATTTCATGTAGAATGGAAGCCGGGAACATAATAAAATGGTGTCTCTCGAGTCGAAATAATAATGTTTGTCGCTTGGAAAAAACGTTGAACAGTTGCAAAGAAAAAGCCGCAGCGAGCATTGAAAAGGCAAAGCACTCTTCTTCTGATATCCAGTCAAAGCTAACAGCTTTATGTGGTTCTTCCAAACATAACTCAACGACAGAAGCGTATTTCGCTGAAACTGCGTACAAACAAGGACAACCGCTGAATAACAATCTCATATTGAATGAAGATGGCCAAATTATGAATTTGCTGCCTTTAACTGTCGAAAAAAAAAAGACTCGAAAATCTTGGACTTGTGAAGACTTGATGTGTAAACTAGACGACGTTACAGTAATAAACAAGTACATCGACTTTCTTCATTCGATTACTTCTTGCACACTAGCTAACATTAATTTCCATGTCACAAATATACGACAATGTGGTGCTCAACATGCCGATCTTCGAAAACTCGGCCATACCTTTACTTGTTACACAAACTGTGCAACATGCAAATCGACATTCATTTCTACTCTTATATTAGCACCGCATTTCCCTTCTGTTCGAACCATGAAAATATTAGTTTTGCGCGTTGTCGAATTAACAAGTCGCATTAATAGGTTAGACAAAGCTTTAGACGAGGCTGATGTACAATTCTTAACAAACCTGCGTCACGAAATTAAAGAAAATGCCGCGGCACATGAGCATCCAGCAGAAGAAATTGACCTAGATGAATCAAATATTACGATCAAGTACATAAATGCTTTCGCCGCAATGACTAAAAGGACAATCGACACTCCTGCGCATCCATGTATGTCCTGCGAAAAACTCTGCGCACGGAAAGACGTTACAGCTATTCAGAAATTCCAGAAGCCGATCGAAACGCCATTGTGGTTACGCCTCATGAAAGATGCGGAGGATGAAGGTCGTGACTGCGAATATATTTGCACGTATTGCGTAACTAGGATAAGACAAAATAATATGCCGCCAACTTGCGTTTTAAACGATCTCCGAGTGCACGCGCAGCCGGCAGAAATATCTGTATTGAATGATTTTGAAAAAATCCTAATTCAAAGGGCTAAAGCATTCCAAGTAGTTCAAAAGATGGGAACTGTTGCGAATAAAAAACTTCCTCCAAAACGTATGATTCAAAAAGTCAAAGGGCGAACTTTTCATTTGCCTTTGCCTATCGAAGAGACCTTAAGAAGGATTTGTCCCGACAATGAGCCCATAAACGGTATTCATGAGTTACACATTCTTGTGCGTGGATTACCGAACAAAAAATCCAAAAAAGTCTGGGAAAATTTAGTGGACGTGAACAAAATTTTGGCTTGTTTAGTTTTGCTGAAAAGTATTAATCCTCTCTACAAGGACATTATATTACCAAAACATGCCAATCATTTACTGAACAATCTTCAAGATACAGAGTTTGCTGACGAAAATAATGCTGATGCTGAGGAAAATGAAGATCAAAAACGATGCGATGAAGGCAACATTGACAAATTTGGCTGTAGCAGCAATGACGAAGCTGCCGATGTTGACGAATCTCGTAAAAAGCTTAGGGATGCATATTTAACTCCAATGGCGCCATCAGACGGTTTTTATGAACAATATACCATTTACCCGATCAACGAAAAGAGAGTAAACGAGACGTCAACAGCTCTGTATCAAATGAAAAAGATAAACGAGTTCCCTTTAGACAACCGAGAAAAAGCATTAGATCTTTTATGTTTTCCGGATCTTTATCCGTATGGAAAAAACGGTCAAAATGAGAAGCGAATGGTTCAAGTCAACGAACACGAATACATTAAGCTGAGATTGATGTCCAAACATCCGCAATACCGGCTGAACATGCAATTCATATTTTTCTGTCTCAATAACACTAACATCCGGCAACTGAAAGCTGGAATTTATCACGCACTAAATGTACCAAATCCTAATCTTCGATACACTGCTGGGACGTATTTGAATCTCTTAAACAAACATCTTTTAGAAAAAAATTTGGATACTATATTCTCCAGACTTCGTAACACCGAACAGTATTGGAAAATACCCCGAAGTAACCTTCAATGTATGGTTTATCATTACGGAGCTGCTACTTGGTTCTTGACACTAAGCCCATCCGAGTGGTTATGGGCAGATTTGAGCGAGTATATTCGTAAGGTCGATGCGCCACTATTGGATAAAGTATCACCTCAAGAATTAATTGCAAGAGATCCAGTATCTGCGTCCCGATTCATTGACAACAAATTTCATGCGATGCTAGAGTTCATATGTTCAAATGATGCGCCGCTAGGCAAAGTCATACATTACTTCTGGCGACGGGAGTATCAAGGTAGAGGCACGCAACACTATCACATGTTACTGTGGGTTGACAATGCTCCAATACTAGGAGAATCCACTAACGAAGAGGTAGCGGATTTTATATTAAAATATGTAACCTGTCGAATTCCGGATAAACGGATTTCCCCAACTTTGTACGGACGAGTCACTACTCATCAACGGCATACTCACAACGGCTACTGCTTACGTTGTAAAAAGACTAAAACTGGTTTTTCAAAAGTTTGTAGATTTGGTTTCCCTCGACCTCTCACCGATAATCTCGTTTTGAGGGACGTCGTGACTTCCATTGCAGGAAGAAAGACATTGAAGGTGAAGAGCCGGTTGTACGATGTTCCCAGAAGCAAAGACGAAGAATACATCAATGATTACAATCCACCAATTTTAACTGCATGGGAAGGTAACATGGACATCCAGTTTTGTGGCGAGAAATCGAGGACAATAACATATTATGTTACTAAATATGAAACAAAGGGCGAGAAAAGTCATATGACACATGCACTGAAGGACATAGATTCGACAAAACCGCTTCACAGCCGTCTGTGGGCATATTCCCTTCGAGCTCTGAGCCATCGAGAGTGTGGAGCGCTAGAAGCTGCCGATACTTTACTAGGAATTAAATTGCATGGAAGTGACCCCCATACGTCGATTAAATGGTTGAACATCAACGAAATAAGAAGTAAGAAATTAAAGAACAAAAAGGAAATCGAACTTTTAGACGACGGATCGACTGATCTTTTTTGCCCAAATTTGACTGATGATTTTTATCCGACACGACCAAAACAATTAGAATCCTACTGTTTGTATGACTTCGCTAAATGGTTCGACTACGTTGTAAAGGAACCCGCAGACGAAAATGTTGAATGTTACCAAATCAGTAAAAATCGTTTTCTCAGAAAACGAAAACGTGAATATCTCATTAATCACTTCAAATACAAAGCTGAAATGCATCCGGAGAAGTACTTTTTTTCTTTGCTGTTTCTATTTAAACCATGGAGGAATCTGGAAGAGTTGAAAAATGGATGTGGTAATTATACCGAAGCATTCAATAGTTTGAAATCAACTCTTGAGAACGCGATGAAATATCATCAAAAAAGAATTGAAATTGAAGAAGCGTTTGAACATGTGGAAGAATTGATAAAGCAACAAATGGATGAAGACATTAAAGAGAATTCACAAGACGATCACGCTTCATTGGCATGTGATCCTATTGAAGCGCACGAGGCAATGAAAGATTTCAAGGGCATTGACGATAATATTACAGAAGTTAGCATAGCAGATATAATGTCACAAATGAATTCTGATCAGATGAGAGTATTTCAGATAGTAACAAACGCTCTCAAAACGGAACAAGATATTCTACGTCTCTACGTTAGCGGAGAAGGTGGTACTGGAAAAAGTTTTCTCATTCATGCTATCAGGTGTTGGACAAAGCAAATTTTACAAAAGCGAGTTGCAATAACAGCTCCGACGGGGATAGCTGCGTTTTCGATTCAAGGACTTACGATCCACAGGCTGTTTCAATTGCCGGTCGAACATGGCGACACACCGAAATATCGGCCGTTATCAGATATCGCATTAAAAAAATTGCGCGCTGATTTGTGTGACGTTAAGTTAATCATCATCGACGAAGTCTCTATGATTTCAAATATAACTCTAATGTACATTCATTTCAGATTAGCGGAAATTTTCGATACTGGCGAAATTGATGATGGTTGGTTCGGAAAAAAACACATCCTCTTATTTGGTGATTTATTACAGTTACCTCCTGTTCACGAAAATCCCGCATATATACAGATGTCAAGAAAAGAAGTAGAAAAATACATTGGTGCTTACGGCAACTTCCACTTGTGGAAAGAATTATTTGCGTATGATGAACTCACACTTAATATGAGACAGAAAAGCGATACTTGTTACCGTGATATGCTGTCAAGGATTAGGGTGGGTCTCATCACTGACGCGGATATGCAAATATTGAAAAATAGAAAAATTATATTCTCTGCTACAACAGTTCACGGTAGATTACAAGAACTTTGCGATCACATTCGTTCCTTGCCGCCTGACACGGTTTGTTTATTCCCTACTCGCAATATGTGCAACGTGTTGAATAGAGAGATGCTGTCATTAATTTCGGCAAAGGAAATCGACCTTCTCGCTCGTGATTCGATTGACTGTCGGCCATACCTCCTTAAAAAAGTAAAGAAAGCTTTGCAAACGGCTGATGATGATTGTTCTCGTTCAGGTGGTTTGCCTCAAATTATAACAGTGAAATTAGGTGCTAAAATTATGCTCACAAGGAACATCGATGTCACAAAAGGGTTAGTTAATGGAACTATCGGAACTATCAAGTCTGTTTCCAGAAGTGTATCTCATGATAATGATGTTGAAACATTGACAATCCTCTTGGCAGCAGGATCGGAACACATCATTGAAAGAACAAGTGTCAAATTTGAAATCATGGAGAGAGCATACATCATTCGAAGACAATTCCCAGTATGTTTGAGTTATGCCATAACCATTCATAAATCACAAGGCTTAAGTTTGAAACAAGCAGTGATAGATGCTGGCAACAGCATGTTTGCACAAGGACAGGTATACGTTGCTCTTTCAAGAGTAACATCTGTTGAGGGTCTTCATTTAATCAATTTTGATCCATCTTCTGTAACAGCAAATCCAGAAGCTATAGTTGAATACAATAGGTTGCGGCAAAAGTATCGATCAGATTTACCACAAGTAGAAGTCGCGGTTAATTATATGGGTAAAGTCGGAGACGACAGATGGGCTGCACCGGCAGAATGTATACAAATTCAAGATGCTGTTAGTAAGAAGAATAGTAAGAAGAATACGGAAATCTTACACTTCGAAAATCTTCGCGGGATCACGAACCCTGATGGCGTTTCTTGTTATGCCATTTCAACGCTGCAGTGCATGTTTAATTGTGCAGTTATAAGGAAACGATTGCTCGACTTGCCAATTGAACATCACTTGCGTACAGCGTTACAACAATACATATCTCCAAAACAAAATGTTAATGTTGTCGCTGTTAGACACTTTGTCGATCAAGATTTATACGGCCAAATACGACAACAAGATGTTCCTCAATTTATTACAGATTTATTAAATGCAGTTTGCAACATCAGAAGCGCTGTTGAATATAACGTACGTTACACGACTACATGTCTAAATGTCAATTGCGCTTACTCAAGTTTTATCACAGAAACAAGTACGATAATGACTTTATCAGTCGGTGCTGCTAGTAAGAATTCCGTGACGTTACAACAACTTCTGGACCAAGAGTTCGGGAAGCGAGAACAAGTGGATGCTACATGTGATATGTGCTCTTACAATCATAAGACTCGTAAATCCGAAATAACTTTAACTGCACCAATTCTGATTGTACAGCTGAAATTGTACGACTGGAAACAAGGAGTACTGACGAAAATTCAGAAATGTCCAATCAAAAATGTTCATCAGCCACCTTAAATATCGGAGGTTACCTTTACAAGGTAATCAGTGCCATATTTCATGAGGGAACACTGGAACATGGTCATTACACTACCATGTTGCGGCAGAAAAAAGGTTGGCTTTGTATAAATGACTCTATTGTCGAGAAAAAGTCTTGGCCATATAACGCGAAAGGTGTTTACGTGTTCTTCCTACAACGTCTCCCTTAAAACATTCGAGGGTGTTCGGATACGCTTTTCCTCCTCGGTTAGATTATCTCTCCCACTTTGATTCTCATTCATTTTGCTTTCAATTCCTTTCATTTCTATTTCTAAAGTCCTCGGGAGTAATACGAACTGTTGTCTGTGGATTAAGGAAAAAATTTTTTTCAAAAACAACCTTACCGTACTGTACGGATCTACACGTGGCAATAATAACTTATACCAATTTTATTAATGATCGTATAAAGTTACGAAAGTGAGCTCGGAATAGCTAGAAGTAGTGCATAAAAAATAGAGCATATATTATACACATGTTTTTTTATAATAGTTATTGATTTCTATGCATCTTCATCAGCCGCATGAGAGTTCTGGTTACCATTTTGTTTATATGAAACAAAAAGACATGATATCCCCCCCAAAAATCATTACAAATGTAATTTGAATGTCGAGTGCGCGAAGAGGATTATCGTGAAAGTACTACTTCTACTGCCGCAAAACAAAAATATGCAACAAAAAGACATGATATGCCCCCAAAAAACATTAAAAATGTAATTTGAATGTCGAGTGCGCAAATAGGATTCCCGTTAAAGCACTACTTCAACTGTCGGTAAACAAAAATGAATGATATATATCAACCAGGCTGATCAGTCGAGATTACCACAAAAAAGGGAAGAGTTTTGTACTTTTATAAAGTACAAAAAAAGAGCTTCAAGGCACTTTATAAAGTACAAACCACAAAAAAAGAGGATGTTTTCACCTTTGTAAAGTACAAACCACAAAAAAGGGAGATGTTTTGTACCTTTATTAAGTACAAAAAAAGCGCTTCAAGGCACTCGACAGCCCGCTTTTCATGACACATTTTATTCCAAATCAATACACACAACATATAATTCATTGTATCTACTTGGAGGATCATGAAGTGTTTTCCGCATAACTTATGATCATAACGATTACGTGTA
>JABFQM010004010.1:0-10374 GCA_022816865.1 Zelostemma sp. ZL-2020
GGTGCAGGGAGGTAGCGGGGTTGTGTGTGTGTGTATGCGTAGGGAATAGATAACTATCGACGTGGTCAAGTTCTACCTAATCTTCTTTACTTTTTTTTGTGTGCTGCCTCTTGTTCTTGTGTTATTGCTTCTTCTTTCTTGTGTATGGATCGGTAGGGATGGTGTGGGGGTGGGAGGAGGGAAAGGGGGTGAAGGTAGAGTTGGCGAAAATTTAAAAAACTTGATGAATATTTATACTTGTATATGCACACCTTTCCAAGAATGACTTCTCTTTCGTTATGAATTAAGTATGACTTCCATCGCATAGGAAACTCTCCCCTTCGATTCCGATCAATACTCAAGCCCGAAGCCCAGCCACTTTCTTCCATGTTCATCTCTCTCTCATTCTCATTCTCTTTCCTTCTTCCTCTTTCCAACTTCTGCTATAGTCTCACTTTCCGGCTTCTCGTCGCTCGCTTCGATTCCTATTCCAAGACCTCTCAGGGTCAAAGGCAGAGTACACCCGTGGGAGCATAAATCAGAGGATCTTTCGTAAACGAGGGCACCCCCCATCCACCCATCCACCCTCTCGACCTCTCTCGAATTAATTTGTCAAGGGTCATGCTCCTCCTTGACCCCTGAAACAACAAAGTTACAAGAAAAATTATGTTGAGAAAAAAAACTTGATGTAAAAAATGTGTGAAACTTGGCAAGATTAAACATTTGTTTCATGGCTTTTCTCAGAAAGGGGAGAAAGGCTCCCCTTCAATCCCGCCCTTAATTTTTCATCTTCATCACGTTCCTCCACTTTCTCTCGTCGTCAACTTTGCTCGCAAACGCCGCGTTAATTGAATTTTAGCCCACCATCCCGAGGAAAAGCTCTTTTTTTGTGACTTTCTCCATCATCGGGAGAAATCTCATTTCGTTGAATCGATGAAATATGTTTTATCAATGGCATTTTGGAAAGAATTATAGAAAAGGAAATCTCATTTCAAGTTCGGTAATATCGGTATTGAGTGGTCGGTAGGGGATGGTTGGCAGGCGACGAACCTGCTCTCGAGCTCTCGAGCTCTCGAGGCTTCCCCAGGCCGTAACTTACCGAGCGGAAGCAAGCTGATTGCAATTCAATACCGCTCGGGCCGAGCGAAGCGTGCCTAACGGTCCGTGCGCGCTTCCTTTCTTCCCCTCGTAGAAACGTACAAAAAATAGGGCGTGTTTAAAAGAAGATGTCGAAAAAAACCCACTTTTTTCGCCGTTTATTAATCACCCTTTGGGAATCAGGGGAATAGACGAGCGACGATTATTTATCGAGCGTTGCAATTTGCTGCCAGATAAATTCGCCGCGTTCCTATCGACGCCCGACATCGGGCAAACGAGACGAATCGGACCAAGCTTTTAATATGCTCGATGTGTGGCATCTGAATATTTTCGAGATGACGGGAAAAGTAGCGGGGATTTTTTTGAGAAAACAGTTGAGCGGCTGCTACTTGTATTGCTAAAATCTTTCAAGAAGGCTATAAATTTCCATTACGAGTAGCAATCGCAAAAGCACGTTGCGATTACTACCGTTGCTAGACTACTCTCGTTGTGTGTCGTGTGCGCGTTCAGGCTTAGAGGTGTTTGGCTCATTCATAATACATACCCGCTTGATCGATAAACGACGGGAGCGTCTCGAAGAAACGCCGAAAAGAGGCAAGTGTGTTACACCTATAAGTGCTACGTCATGAGTGAGACGCAATTGCCGATGATCGTTTTATCGATCGGTGTCCAAATTTGCATCCACTTTTCATTTGCCTCTTTTTCTCATTCAAGTTTTCTCTAAATGTGTGTCGGCGATCGCGAGGTATGTATCACGTACCTATCAGATACGTATTTTACTTGCGAGCAATATCGGTCGGGGCGTTTATCGGCGTTGACTCACTTCTATCGCTCTTACCGAGCTTCCGTTTTCGACAGCGTTCTTATTTCAAGGAAGAAAAAGGAAAGACCACTCTCGAGCATGTATGTGCTTGATATACGTGCTCGCAAGCAGGGTCGCTCTCTTGTCATCGCATGGATTCTCCCGAGTACGAAACGTTAGACGACGTCATTGTCTGTTTTTTCTTCTTTTTTTCGAACACTAATGCGAACCAAACTACTAAAAACCAAACAACGCACATCAAATGCGTTGACCTCGTTTTTAAGGACACTTGTTACATCTACCGACTTGCAAACCTCCCCGTAAGAGCCAATTTTCCAATTAATACGTTATATCCCAATCGAGGCTAATGATGCGCCATTGCAAGAGAAGACATTTTTCGAGGCAAACAATACGGACAACGCGTAATTTTTTGCCAAGGCGCCGCTGCCTTGGCAAAAAACCCGCCTTGGCAGTGTGCCAAGACGATGGAATCAACGTATCAACGTGACCCGAAAAATTCCACGGCGAAACGCCTCTCAACGACTCTCAAAGGCTTTTCTTTGCCAGAATTTTCTTTACCGGAGCGAAAATGGACTTTCAATCGTATTAATCTAAAATATTATTTGCGCAGTTGTAAACCTGCTACTTTTATCATTTAATCTCAGAGCAATTCTCAGGATGAAGCAGAAAAATGTAGTCGAATTGTCGCTTCTCTTGTTACTCATTGAAAAATGCTGCAAAGTTGAGCGCGAGCTGGCTGGGAATTGGGGGCATTTGACATTTTCGTCCTTGACGCGATTCCCCAACAAGACATTCTTCGATGAGCGACATTTGTTTCCCAACAGCTTATTGTCGTCGTTTGACATGGTTGGCCCCAATTGGCACTCGTTGACCCCACTGTGCGCCTTGTCATGACTCCGAGTCATCGGCTTACCAGCTTGTTAAACTTGCCCCATACCCTAATCAAGCCTCCTACCCTTCCCCTCTCCATCTCGTTATCGTCCCACGCATACGTACTACTATTATGTTATGCATGCCACAGTCGCATTTTCCATTCTCCGCCACTGGCACGCAGCCCAAGGGTCCCGGGCAACATTAAACGATGCGCAAACTCCTTCATTTCTTATTTTATATCCAATTATTTGCAGCTACGTCGAGAGCAGACGTTCTTTTTGAAATTCATTCTTTCCAAATACACCGTACAATTTGATACCTTTGATACACTCTTTTTTTCCAAGTTGTGTAAAATTTTACAATTTTTTCACTCGGCAAACCCGATTATTCTTTTCCGCAATCAGGATTATGAAAAGTATTTTCAAGTCTGTTGTATCAAATGCATAAAAAGTATTAAGAATTGGCGAGCGATTCAAGGTGACGCAAACCGTAAGCACGCGGCTAAAAAAATACTTGCACCGTTGCACGGGATGGGCTAAATTGATTCGGAACGCCGCGCTGAAAGCGTTGTAAGCGTTGTCACGACCCGCCGATCTCCCGGCGCTTTTTTTTGCCGCCGCCGCCGTCAAGTGGCTCAAGTGACTCGCTGCTCTCGACGCGTTTCTTCGATAAATCGACGTCTATCGGTAGCATCCTGTAACGCATACATTCTCGCACTGCGCTTAATGATACGATACTCTCGGTAGCAGCGAAAACTTGGAAGAACAATTTCTTATTGCGCCAAATCGTTTCGCGAAGAATGCAATTTCGGCAAAAAAATTCCGTCAATCTGCAACTGCACTTATCGACGTAACGTGGATTCCATTCCAGAGTCGCGCTGAGGTTAAATGGTGTCAGCCACAGCAACACTTAACCCGTGATTGATGAAACTTTGAAATTACTCGAGGCGACTTATAACTGCGTAATAAATGTTTCGCATACTTGAAAAAATGAGAATATTTTATTTCAGACAATCCTTTCTTTATTGTAAAACCGACGCAACGGAGTTACTTTGCCTGCCACATTTTTCAAACATGTTTTGAATTGTTTAGTTGGACGTTGAATATTAGCTTAGCATGTTAATGCTTTGTCGCCTCGACAACCTTCTTGGAACTATAGTTGAAAAAAAATATTGTAGCCGATGCGATTTCAAAAACACCTAATGCCGTAATATGTTTGGAACAGAAGACAATAAATAATCTGTTTCGCATGCCTGGCAAAGTATAACTTTTTTTTACAACACATATACAGTCGAGGAGAACGCCCTTGGCAAAGATAATATAATTGTTGAATTAATAATTATTTTCAATTAATTTTATTATTGGGTATAATAAAAAATTAAAAAATGCATATTTTATATCTATAGATTGATACTATATTAATATAGAAAACGGTAAAAAGTGATTTTCATTTCTATTTTGGAAAGAAATGAATTTATTTGTTGTTTTTTTTCAAAATTTCGTCAGACTTTTCATAGTAAATTTCTGGAAATTATTTCGACTGTCTCAGCTAAAGACGTTTTTCTATATTGGATAAATTGAAAATGAAAGGAAATTTGCAGAGCCGCAGAGTAATGCAAATATGGAATAAATTTTTGAATTTATCAAGTAGTGCATGCAATGAAAAAAGAAATGTACAGCTGAAAAGCAAAAAAGCAACGGAAAAGATGATTGCTGAGAGAGCAGGTTGGACGAGGAACGACCGTTAGAAGCAATGTGGAAGTCAGGCTTCAGGCTTCCTATACAACCTGTTTCCGTTGACCGGAACGAGCGGTGGTTGTAAAAGGGTTAAACCTGTACTGGAAATGACAAAATGGTCGGCTGATACAAAAACGGGGAAAAACGTGCCTCATGAAATAAGGATCGATGCGGCTTACAAAATCCTCTTTAAATACATGTATCCCATCCATATAATATATGTAGTCATCGTTCGCACATATACAAGATTGTCAAACGTGCGTTTTTCTTGTTGTTTTTCCAAACCTAAATTTCTAGTTTTACATTAAAAACAAACAATGAAAGAAATGACATTTAAAAATTATTTTACTGCATAACATGAAATCGAATAATTGCGGCAAATAGAGAAGCTAAAAATTATAGCAAACTGAAAGTCAAATCGCGAGTTCAATTTTGTTTTTTCAGTAAAACATTTGACAAGTCTCGCATAAGTACGACGCGAATTAACAAAAGGGATCGAGCACAAGATTTTAAATAAAAAAATAGCGTATTTAGCTGTGTTTTTCTATGCCCATATCTGTAAGGTACACTTATTGATAGACGCGCGCGTGCGTGTGTATAATAGCGCACGTGTCTTGGCCTAACAGCGCAGTCTCGCATGCTTTTTTGCTATAGAAATACGCACATTTACATAAAAGTTTTGTAATTATGCGCGCGCACGTTCAGTAGGAATTGTCAGGGGATGAGAAAGAAAGAAAGAGAGAGGGGAGGGGGTGGAAGGGGGGGGGGTATGCGTGGCAAATAAAACGCGTTTTATCGATTCGCGTCACGTTCGATATTTTATGAAAGGCTTTGCTCGCTATTTTCACAGCATCGTTCTTCAAACATTTAAACGACCGGGAGAAACGGAGGAACGCGCTACGTCTCACCGTTTCTAGTTTATCGTTGATTAAAATAATAAAAGTTGTTCGTTTACGGGAAAATCGATAAGCTTTGCGTTGAGTTGACAATGTAATTTATTGAAAAGGGGAAAAAAAATGAAAGCAAACCAAAGTCTTTCAGGCGTTGAGAGCGCGAGCGCGGCGGCGTTGGTCTATTCAGAATTTCAGCTTCGGCGCTCCTTTCAACGGTCTCAGAGGGCTTCTATTGCGCGAATATCTTGACGCGCATAAATGCTGCTGTTTACTACCGCCGCGGAATCTCCAATTTTCTCGAGCGAGAGGCGCCAAGAACTTGCATGAGAGAGAGAGAATACGATGGCCGCGACTGCAGGCGTAGCTTTTGAATCATCTAAAATTTTGCGAAATAAAAACGCAATTGGGTATTATGTATGTAAATATCGTGCTGCCGCTCGATTGTTTGTCGATGAAATAAAAAAATGTTGATTTGCTGAATGGTTTCGGTCATCAGTTATGGTCACATAATAACATATAAAAGCCGAAAATCCAGGAGGTCAATACACTAAAATGAAACGTACTTTTGAGGTTGGATCGGATCAAGGGTTTGCAGTCGAGCTGACTCGGATAGGGCTTCCAGTCGTTTATATGGTGATTCAATGAGGGAAGGGGTGCTTGGCAAAATGTCAAGGGGCTGCTGCTCGTAAGGGTGGTTGGTGGTTGGCTAACTCTCGTCCCAACCATTTCTCCGTGTTACGCGTTCAATACCCAAACATTTCACACCATTTTTCACTCTTACCGCTTTTTGACTTGAGCTCATGGAAAACCGTACCTGATGTAATCACAATTTTTCCGAAAATACAAAAACTATTTGCGTTAACAATATTATCGCATGTCGGTTTCAATTGCATTACTCATTTTTCCGTTTCGTGACTGTTGAATAGTCGACGGTCGATGTTTTTTTATTGTTAAAAAAGTAATGAGTTTTAATAAAAATAAAAATAAAAAAGTTTAATTTTCGTGAAAAAGTGACGGTTGCGACGTTCTTTTTAATATCGTGGCAGCGGCGAAGAGAAAACGAGAAAATTACAGGCGGGGCAGCCGAGGTAATTCAGCCCGCTTTCACGTTTCTCGGATTTTCACCCTCGAGAGAGCAGCCAGGCCATTTGCCAAGTTTCCCGCTTCTTCGTGTGAACTATGTGTAAGACACACACACGCACGTGCGCATGCAGTATTGCAGATACATCAATGCGTGTTTCTTGAGCAAAGTCGAGCAAAGTCGAGTAAAGTAAAAATATACTGCGCATTATGTATGCATGTTGTTCGGAATTTATCAAACGTCCCGCCGTTTCAATCCCATCTTTTTCGTACGTTTCTCCTAGCTCCTTGATCCAATTAAGTTTCCGTTCCAAGCTGAACAATGCGAAAAATAGAAATGAAGCATTTTTCCATGTTATGCTGTTATGCGTGTAGTAGTAATAGTAGTAGTAGTAGTAGTAGGACAAGGGACGTTTCTAACGAGGCATAAAAATTAAGGTGAAAACACTTGGGTATAAAAACAAAGTCGGTGGTGGTGTAATCCCCTTTCATCTCGGTGAAGAAGAAAGCCTCCGCTATCAGCGGCTACAATGCGCGACGCGGGATAGCGGAGCGTAGCGGGGGGATTCGGCTCTTCGTATTTTAGTGGTATGGCGTAACCATGGTAACCAACAGACCGTAAGCCGCTTAAAATCACCCCTCGATTCCTCTCGCAGCCCGCAGCCTCCTCGCGCTCTGTCAAAGAGGAGTCAACAATTCTCCTCCTTGGCAGATATGCCGCCGCTGCTTTCCTTTGCCAGGAAAAGCAAACGTGTATGATTTTCCGGAGCCTCGTCCTCGTCTTTATTCTCCCCATTATCGCTCGATTTTTCTTGCAAAAAATGTATAAAATAAATGTATTCGGAAAATAATCTACCTTTCTACCTCGTCTTCTACCTTCGTAATAATAAAATACATAATTTATTACTTTGCGTTGAAAGCGCTTACTGTGAAAGATAAAAAAAAGTCGTAAAACAAAAGCCAGGAGAATTGTAATGCGCGCCAGTTGAGCGAAACTCTTTCCTTGTTCTTCGTTGCTGTAACTTGTTGTAAGGTCAACTAGAACGAGGAGTCTTGTCGACGACTCGTCGTAATCTTATCTGCGCGGCAATTATGCGTCTTATTCCGCTTGCCAAGGTAGCTGAGCCTTGCAATGACGCGTGCACCGCGAAAGCCGCGATAGCCGTGCAATTATAATATATTGGTTACGCGTCGTTAGCTCTGAGCAATGGGTTTGAGCTAACGGGCGATGATTATTGAAGCGCGATGAAAAATGGAAGAACATGAAAATATGAAAATGTATGATTTCAGGTTTGCAGCCGGCGAGCACAAAGGCCCAGCCGGTTGGCTCGATGGGCAAATCACACAGGCCGAGTTCCGGAGTTCTACCTCAGGCCCATACCTCCGGACCGGGCCCCGGAAGCCAACAAAATAGTCGAAGCTTCGCAGCGGCCTTAAGAAATCTAGCCAAACAAGCAGGGCCAGCGCCCCAGGAAGAGGAGCCTCGAGCTAGTCCGAAAAATCGAGCGCCACCTCCTCTCGTGAGGGGACCGTCCCCTGCCAAAGTAAAAATCAATGAGCTCTTCATTTTCCTATTATGTATTCCTAGTTGTATTCATTTGTTTTTGTTTTTTTTTTTCATTTTCGTTTAAAGGAGCGATCGACTCACGAGCGGAGAACGGAGGAGATGCAATCTTTGTACACCACCGCTGCCAGGCCGGCCGAGACGAGCAAGCAGCACAGCGTCACCGCGGCAGCTTCCGAACTTCTCGCTCGTTCCGGCTTCCAGCCGTATCGGCCGGAGCATCATCCGCCTCACGCACCACCGCCGGCTTTCGCCCTGGACCCAGCGGCCTACAACCCTTATCACCATGGTCTCTATCCGGCTCCGCATTTGTCCCACGCTTATAGGTAACAGCCCTTATTTACCTTATCTTACCTTCCCTTCTTCTCTTCTCTTCTCTTCATCTTTTCATTTTCTTCTTTCTTTTTAGGTTAGAAGAACAATTTTATCTCGAAAGGTGCAACATGCTAAGACCTTCGCTATTCTCTGGACTGCCGTCTTATCCACTTTATGGGCTAAGATACAGTCCGGACATGCTGCCTTCGGCGTCGTCCTTGGGACTCATGCCTCCCGTAATGCACGATCGGTACATATTTTTTATTCATCTTTTTCCCATTTATTTTATCATTCGTCTGAGCCTTGCATTCATTTTTTTCATTCTTTTCATGTAAGATTGAATTTGGAGGAGGAACACAGGCTAAGGCAGGCACGACAGCAAGCCGCGATGCGGGAGGAGGAGGATAGGAGAAGAGCTGCGAGAAATTCGGCTTCGGCGGCACCGGCGCCGACACCTGCATCCGCTGATACCGCAGGTGAGCGAGTCGCTCCACCCCCAACTGTCTTCTATTGAAATATGATCAACGTGCTTGATCGAGATTCACCAGAACTTGTATAACGACGTTTTTCTTCGCGCAAATATGTGCGAATGTTGCAAATTTTGCACATGTTTTAGGATTTAATTTTTTAGGTTATTGCATTTTTGTGACATCTCTCCTTGATTTTGCTAGACATATTTTTCTTCTGAAACAAAGGAATGAATTTCGAAACTGTTAGTTGTAATGTTCATGGAAATAATAAAATGAAAATACACAGAAGCTGAAAAATTATTTTTAAAGACTCGATTTAAAAAATTAACAATTTTCAAATAATCCATGACAAAAAATGGCCAAATCTTGCCTTTGCATTCTACAATTCGTATGTTCTAAACAATTTTCATACAATTTTTTAATTTACCAATTTTACACTCACAATATTTGCCCGCTACGACCGTAACGTCGCGTTTTGACGTCAAATATTAATACGACCAACAACAGTGCCATAAACAAGTTATTGTTGTATGAAATCATACCAATCACAGTGTTGAGAAATTATGAATAGTTGTCAATTTTTATACATTTTAATGTCGTAATATCATTCTGGTGAATTTCAGCGATATTGTTGCAAATTTAATAATCTTGTGATGGAAATTCAGTTATTTTGTCACAGACAATTTCGTAGACATTTTACAAGTATTTACATCATTTTCATCGATTTTCATTATTCCAAGTTGAATTATCAATTTTTTATGCATTTCTTTTTTCTTTAAATTCTCATATATTTTATGCATACTTGGAAAATTACGTTATGTAACGTTGAATTGTTATTTTTATCTTTGAAAGCAAATAAAACGCCGTTTAGCATAAAAAGTGTTGCCTCGCAATGTGCATTTTCAACAATATTTTCACCTGGACAATCATAAGACGATAAAAAATACTTTTTTATTGTAAAAAGTTTTTCAATTTCGTACTTGATGATTCATATGAAACATAAAAAAAATCGACTTCCCAATATTTTCGTCCTTGGCTTCTTAAACAAAAGCAAAAAGCGGTTTTTATGATTTTTCTCCCCCTTATAATCGATGCCAAGCGATCGTTTTCTCAACATCTCAACAAGGTTTACGGTTCTAAAAATATATACAATTTACGAGAGGACATTGGGGGACACTTTCATCACTTACGTCACCGAAAATAGCCCAAAAATAGCGAAATGTAATAAGTAACAAGTTAGAGAAAAAGCTGGCCCGACTGATAGAAAAATTCAGAAACAAAAAAACTCAACGGCACGATATAACGCTTTGTTCTAAGCTCATAGAACTTTTCTCCTCTTCTACTCCACCCCTCCCATATCACAGCTATTCCTAGTTTGTCCTTTCATATTTATTATAACTTGTTACCACATTCATTCTACACTTCTTTTCTGTTTTTTTTCTATCTATTTTTTATTTTTGTGTAAAATTTAATAGTATTAATTAACATATGTCATTTTTTGTTTTATTAATATATGCTATCTGTTTTAATTATTTTTTCTACT
>JABFQM010004011.1:0-10373 GCA_022816865.1 Zelostemma sp. ZL-2020
TTTCCGTGTCTTCAAACTAGGGCATCTGAACAAGAGATCCATATATTTACTTAAAATTTTTATGCAATTTTGCAGCTACGGCAGCCATTTCAAAAAAGGTGTTCCATCTCACCCGGATTTACCCTATACTAGAAATCATGGGGCTTCTTCGCTCCAAAATATTATAGCAAATGGGTTTGTCAGTAACATATAGTTACTGATGAACCTGGCGACCGCAGCTTCATATGTTCTTTTCACAGACAGATTGCTGTTCTGAGCAACATCAAGTAGATGTGACTCGAACTTCAAGCTCGCCAAGGTGAAATTGACCGTTTTCGAGGTATCCGGTGATTTAACATTCCTTTTTATGCGCGGAACAACGCGCATTTCTGTAAAATAACACGTGAACACGCGATTACAACGTGCATTAAGACTGACTGTCATAACATTTTATTCACTACAATGCAAATACAAGCGTTTCATTCCATGTTGTGATTAACAGCACAAAACACTTAAGTCGTGTTTCATTCAAGCCACGCGTCAAAAAATAACACCCGCAGCGTATTGTACGTATTCATTTAACGCGCTTCTTCAATTTTCTATACGTTACACGAGTTGAGTATATTTTGGAGGAAGATGCCTGTATTTTCACAGTTTTGGTAAAAAAACGAATTTTGCAGTTTTATATCACGACACAATCGAGTCCTGGAATTAACTGTGTAGAATATTTGTTCTTCAGATAGAAAAACAAACACAGCAGAAAACGAGCACCCCGGAAACACAAGAAATAATCATTATCGACTCGCAATTATCAAAACCTAAAGCAGGGAAAACCGATATAATTTGAATATCTCACTCTATACAGTTTCATAGAGCGCAAAAACATTTCCTGCACAGAATCTACTTCTATTTTTCCAGCCGATGCCTCGTGGTTTGCCAAGCACTCCAAATCGTGTTTCATTTTCCGATCTTGGTATTCTTCTGCGTCTCTTTTTTATTCCAAATGTCGCACGCTTTGCAAAACGCAGACTTGACAATTATATCTAAAACTTTACTAGTGTAATGTCCGATAAGAGACGCAACGCCAGATGGAAAAGAAAAACCACGTTTCTTCCAGGTCCCATTTCCAGAAACTGTTGGATCGACAGCACTTTAAGGCCCTGTATTTTCACAAGTTCCTACTTTTTCTTCTCGTACTGTTTTCTTCAAAATAATTCACACGCAGTGAAAGCTGCTCGGTGCATATTCTTTAAAATGAGATCGTACGTACTTTGTGCGACCGGAGGCGGCAGATCCATCAATCCGCAAAACTTTGTCGCACCATTTAAACCGATACCTTATAATCGTATAGCGAAACAAAATTGTCTATTGATTACATACGCGGTTGAGATCAACGGACAAGAAGCAATCGAAACTGGTTCACACGATAAACACACGATGGGTATTTGAAATCCAAGTCCGCGACGGCTTCCGATTTTGAATTTTACGTCCCGTTTACATGTCTTGCAACAAACACACGAAGCAACGGCAGAAAACACTTATGAAATTGAGGATGCGATATCCAACACTTTTGTCCTCAGACACAGGACATTTATCAGAATGTTTCAGTTTTTTTGCTGAAAAACTTCTACACACCCCATCATTTTTCGGCCACCTCTGCGGAGAATCGCTTCATGTCGCGAGATTACAGGTAGATTCAAAAACCGGCTGAGCTCTTCATTGCTGGAATCCCCACGGTTGTTGTGTGCTGCCTGATTTCTTCTCGCCAGTTGGTCATGCAGATCCTAAATAGTTGATTGCGACGATTAAGTTGTGGTTTCCATAACCTTCGAGCTTTCTTTCTGCTGCATTTTATCCTGTATTATTTCGTTGATCTTTCTCACAGCAGCAACAGATACAGGATTCTTAAAATGCAGCTTCTTAAAACGTGGGTTCAAGATCGTTGCAATGGCCAGGAGCGGGGTGGTCTCCATGCTGACAGACCTAGTTTTTATAGCTGCTAAAATTTGCCTTTTCAATTCCAACCCATGCTCGGTGTTTACTTCTATCGTTTCAATCGAATTTTTCATATTATTGATAATAGGTGTAACAAGGCTGCATGTAGGATATGAATCGCCACCTAATTCTTCCATGGCGGCCTTGATAGGTTGCAGTAGAGCTAATAGATCACGCAACACTTCAACAGTTTCGCTTGATATCTCTCCAACCGGTTTTTTACATTTCGCAGCTGCTAAATATGCGATATGTTGCAATTCTAAAAAGCGATCAATCATATAGAGCGTCGAGTTCCAACGTGTCCTGCAATCCAGAATGAGTTCAAAACATGTACCCTTTTTTTCACTTAAGCTCATTTCGATTTTTTTCAACTCGTCAGTAGCTAATAAGCTATTACGTAAAATTCGTACAAAGTTTCCTACTTTTTCAATAAGATCATCTCATTTTCCTATTTTTGTTTTATCTTCATTTGTGATCTCAAGATCCTCTGACTGATTTTTTCGAGAAAAAATTCGGAATTACAAGTGCTTATTGATGAGCAAAACAATTGAGATATCAATAAGGAGCTACTACAAGAGCAACAGCTCTTTTGATATTTGCACAAGCGTCGCTAATCAAAACCATCAATTTATCTGAGTCCAGCTTGAAAAATCTAAAAATATTGTGAGGATACGGCAATTTTTGCATTCATGATTTTAAATAGCGCGCTTCTGGACGCTCGACAGTCAAGTTATGTATTCTGTGGCGAAGGTGGCACGATATGCGAGTCAGCCATCTAGACAATTCCGGTTACGAGGGTCCTTGTCGATTCCGAGTAGTGTTCACTAAACCTCGATAGTCCGACTATCGATAGTTTATCGATAGTTTCGATAAAACCTCGATAGTTTTTCATATCAAAAACATCGACGCAATGGAGTGAATGTCAATACAGCCGTAAGTATAAAAACTTCAATAAATAAAGAAAAGTAAAAAAACATACGCTAGTTAAAATTTGTTCTTATAAATCAGGTCATGTAATTATGATTTATTATGTACAATTGAATTATAATTTACATAATTATGATTGATTGAAATATACAGGGTGTCCCACAGTCGGCGCGACAAAAAAAAATGGCAGATTGCTTTTTAAATTTCAAAGCGAAAAGTCCTTTACAATTTTTCTCAATTCTCAAAAATGAGCGAGTTATTAATTTTTTCTCTCAGTCAATAGGAGCGTTTGGCGCGCAAAATTTCAGGGCCGTGACTACGCATGGGAGGTAAGGGCGCTGCCTGCGGCCGCAATCGCTTCGCGCGTTTTCCAATAAAAGTTTTCAGCTATTAGGAGTTGTCGATTCTCCGGCTTCGTTTCCTTAGCGCTTTTCGGTTTATCGTGCTCCAGGTTACCCAGGGCTTTTTCTCGACTTCGTCTCCAAGATGTTTTGAGGTTTTTCGTGCACCAGGTCACTCAGAGTTCTTCCCTGACTTCAGCTCTCCGGCGCTTCGTGGTTCTTCGTGCCCTGGGTAACATGGAGCTATTTGCTGTCTTCGGCTCTACGGTGCTCCGTGATTTTTTGTGCACCAGGTAACTTAGAACTATTTCCCGACTTTGGCTCTTCGGCGCTCCGAGGTTTTTCGTGCCTCATGTTACCTGGAGTTGTTTCCTGACTTCGGCTGCCCGGCACTTCGTGGATTTTCGTGCACCAGGTTACTAAGAGCTATTCTCCAACTTCGGCTCACAGGCGCTTCAAGGTTTTTCGTGCCACATGTTACCTGGAGCTGTTTCCCGACTTCGGCTGCCCGGCGATTCGTATATTTTCGTGCACCAGGTTATCTGGAGGTATTGATCGTGACGAACAATTCATTTCAATAATTGGGAAAAATAATTGATTGCATGAATTGTGACAAACAATTGTGATTGCTTTTGAAAATCGTAATGAACTATTGTTGTCAACAATTGTTTGAACATTCCAAAGATAATTTCCAACAATTTTCATCCAAAATGGTTTCCAACAATGATGGTTTTGATCATTGTGTCCAGTAATTTTTGTTCTCTACAATTGTTTTGCACAATTGTTAAAAACAACTTTTTCAAAAAATTGTTCACAATTGTTTTTCAATACTGCTTTCAACTACTGTTATCCACAACCGTTCTTAACAATTGTTTCAAACAGTACTTTTGAACGATTAATCCCAACCTTCGCTATAAGTAATCGATTTAAACCATTGTCATCAACAAAATGCCCATCAAGATTGGTCAGAAACAAAGTTTCTTTGTAATGAACAATCGTCATTCACAAATGTCATGATCGATTGTCAGAAGCAAGAACACCAATAACAAGAACAATCATCACGAGCAATTGTTATTTACAATTCTCATCAACTTTCATCAGAAACATTATTCATTTTCAACAATTCCGATGAAGTATGGTCCCTATCGTAGGTTTAGCAAGAACCGAGTTATTGCAAGAATCATGCGACTTCCGGAATACAGTGGCGGAGTGTTTCACCGCTTCGACAAACGCTCTTGTTGAGAGCATTAGAAACAGTTCCTATTAACAGTTGTCGAAAACAATATCCATAAACTGTTCTCGAAAACAATTTCCATGAACAGTTGTCGACAACAATCGACAAAAACAATTGTCATTAACAATTGTTAATAACAATCTTCATCAATACTTGTCATCAACAATTTTTATCAATTACCGTTGACAATTGTCAGAAACAATTGTTGGAAACAATGGTCGGAAACAATTTGCTTTCTTAATTTCCAGAAGCAATTATCATCAAAAAATGGCAGAAACAATTAACAACAATTATCAACAATTGTTAGAAGCATTTGTCATAAAAAACTGTCAGAAACAATTGTCATCAATAACTGTCGTTCATAAGTTTCATCAACAATTGCAATCAACGATTGCCGTCAACTGTTGTCATCCACAAATCAAAAATTGTGAATGGAAATTTTTTCATCAATTTTTCAACTGTGAATTGATTAACTGTAAATTCATTCACTCATTTATTTCTCAATTCATTTACTATGAGTGGATCCACCGTGAATTCGTTCAAATTTATCCATGGAAATCATTCACTGTTAACTCATTTACTGTTGATTCATTTTTCAAATTCATTCACTGCATTCATGCACTACGTATTCATTCACTGAGTTCATTTTATGTGAATTTTTTCATGTGAATTCATTTACTGTAAATTCCTCAACTGTGGATTTATTTACTCATTGTGCGCCAATTCACCACGAATACATTCACTGTAAATTCATACGCTGTCAATCAATTTACTATGGGATGATTTACCGTGCACGGTCGGACCACCGTCCGACCGCGGTTCAATCATTTCTCTTAGGGATTTGGTCGCCAATTGGTCGATCCCATCGCTTTTAGCTATCGTTTGAAATCAATGATACGTGACAATCAATGTCGATACGGTCTGTCTACGTTCAACCAGTTTTGTTTTGTAAATTTTTCCAAATTTTATTTTATTTTTACAAATTTTTCACGAAAACCACATAACATCACTTTACAGCAAATGCTCAAAAACTCCTCCTTGCATTTCGAGTCACAATTTAGCTCGTCGAATAATGTTGCTGATGGCTCTTCTTATCATGTTCGCAGTGAGCGATTGGAATGCCGCTTCCATATATTCATTCAGCTCTTCCAACGTGTCGATCTCGTGAAAGTGGACGTGGTTTTTTATATGGCCCCAAAAGAAATAATCGAGTGGATTGAGATCAGGTGATCTAGGTGGCCATCGCACAGGACCACCTCGACCAATCCACCTGCCAGGAAATTTGACGTCTAACACAGCTCTTGGAGCTAGGCCGAAATGTGGAGGTGCCCCATCGTGTTGAAACCACATTCGGTATCTCATTCCAAGCGGAATGTCTTCAAGCAATCCTGGCAATTCATGAACTAAGAAATTTTCATAATCTCCAGCATTCAATCGATCAGGCAACGTGAAAGGTCCAATCTGCAATTCAATATGACTCATTTCGCACCTATGAATAGAAGATTTTGTATCCAGAAACAAATCTTTCCAATTCTCAATAGATTGTAGGCTTTGGTCCTATGCAATTTGCGTTTTTGGAAAACACATTGAATTTTTACTGAATCATCTTGTTAAAAAAAAGTCAATAGCAACGTATAAAAAGTGGAAAATAAAAATAAATATTTTGTGAATTGTATCTTGAAAATTACATTAAGAAAAGGACTTTTCATTCGAAAAAATCGTTTCTAGCGTTAACTTATATCCTTACTAGAGCGCCATTCATCAATCCAGCCCAACAGTTGTGGCTAAAATGCTGTTGGAACCTGGATCGTCTCACAGCATGTGGATTCTCATGGGCCCACTCATGATAATTGTGCGTGTTGAATGTCCCTTCTCTTGTAAACATGGCTTCATCGGAAAAAAGAATGTTAAAAATGAACTCTGGATCCGCCTGATGTTGATTCAGAAGCCATGTACAAAATTCAGTCCGTAACTCAGCATCGCCGGGATGTAAATTTTGCACACGAGTGAAATGATACGCGTGCATATCATTACGATGCAATATTCTTTGAACTGTCGACCTTGAAGTTCCAAGTCGTTGGGCAGCTTGTCTCGTACTAATCCTTGGTTCTTCAGCGAAGAGTTGTAGCACTGGATCTTCTACATCATGGTGATGCTGTATCACGTTTTGACCCGCATCATGTCTATCAGGTTGGAGTTTTCCCTGGGTAGCAGCTCGATTAGCTAATCGTAATATTACATCTACCGTGGGGACTCTCCTGTTCCGGAAACGCTCAGCGTATAATCGTACAGTTGCCCTAGCATTGGTCTCCATTTCTCCATAAAGTAAAATCATGTCGAAATACTCTTGATTGGAGAACATTTCGATAATGGGTATCTAGTGAATTGCAGATTGAAACAAAGGCTGAAAAAAATGTCAAATAACACCGCATGAATATTCTGAAAAGTAAACTTAGAAAATTTCAGTTTAAAAATGGATGAAAATCAAAAACAGTTTAAAAATTAAACTTTAAAGATAACGGTTTGGAAATATGACTTTGAATATTAAATATGATAAATTGAACCGAAAAAATTAAAGTTTACAAATGAATACTTTGATGTTAAAATTACGGTTTTCAAATGAAATTTCAAAAATTGAACTTTGGAAATTACGGAGAAACAAGAGTTCGAAATAAAAACTTGAAAATTTAACTTGAGCAATCACAGTTCGAATATAAGAAATTAAGAATGAAAGTTACCCTAACAGCACACGAAATTCCATAAACATGCCAGAAATATTTCTAAAAATATTCCTAGAATATACAAATGTCCGGCCCTTGTCCTTCAGGCCGATAGTGAAAGAAATGTTCTAAAAATATTCTGGTACAATATTTCAAAAATTTTCTAACAGAATATTCTCAGAATATTTCTTTTACTATCGGCCTGAGGGACAAGGGCCGGACATTTGTATATTCTAGGAATATTTTCAGGAATATTTCTGGCATATTTTTGGAATTTTTGGTGCTGTTAGGGTGATGAAATAAAACTAAAAAATTACTGTTGTGAAATGAGACCTTGAATATACATGTTTGTAAATTGAACTCGAAAAATTATAGTCCGACAATAAGAATTAAAATATCGAACTTGGAAAATAGAATTAGTAAAATTCAGACTTTGGAAGTCAAAGTTTGATAACCCAATTTTTAAAATTCCTATTCTGGAATGAAACTAGAAATCAAAGTTTGAAAATGACATTTTAATTATCAAAGTATAAAAAGGAATCCAACAAATCAAAATTTAGAATAAACAATTTGAGAATTCAACTAGAAAGATGACAGTCTGACATTAAGACTGAGTATCGAAGTTCGGAAATAAAACTTACATAATGGTAGTTCAAAACTAATACTGTAAATATGTAAGATCGATAATTGAACTTGAAAAGTTATGTTTTTGAAATAGGATAGATTTTAAAATAAGAGTATGGGAACGAATCTTTGGAAATTACGGTTTGATAATCAAACTAAAAAAATCAGTTCATCAATAATACATAGTAAGACTTCAAAAAGAAAAGTTCAATTTTTTGAAGTAAACATTGTAAACAACTGCTCACGCGAATTGATTGTATCACTTTCATTGTATTGACACTTACCTTAAACCGTCGAATGCAGTACAAAATCGATTTCACTTCCGATTGATTGATTGGTGTGTACAGAACTAAAAATAACTGAATATAACTTAATATAATACAGAAAAAACGGTTTCGTACACGCCGATTTCGACAATTCGTAAGTCGATGCAGCGCAGGCACCTTGAGGTTGAGACTGACGCGGCGTCAGGTAGTGACGCGTTGCGACAGGTCTCGACAGGTCGAGTTTAACTATTGCAACGATTAAAGTCAAATTTGACTGAAAACAAAAATCATGATTATCGGTTTCTAACTCAGGAAGTTCACAATGTGAATTGTTATTAGCAATCGTTTTCGAAATTGATGAGTAATTATACTCATGGAAAAATCATTGTTCATAATTCTTATTAATCAACAATTATAAAAATAATCCAATAGTATAATTAACGTACCCATTATTAGTATTAACGGAATGTCAATAAACATTGGTTACCAATACTTCTATGCAATTGTCCATTACTTAATGTAGTCAATAATGGATTCTGATCATTTTTATACGTAATTGTTGTAAAAAATTATCGAAAACAATGTAGGCTACGCGATGAAAACAATTGATGTGGACTAATTGTGACATACCATTGCATGCTGTGCTAGAATCCAAAAAAACTCGAAATAATTATGAGCTATTGCCTGATTGTCACAAAAATTCGTAAATAGGGGTTTTTAGGGTCGCTGATTACAAATCTGGCATTAATTTTCAAGGAAATAAAATAGCGGATGCAAAATGGCTGACACTTTTTGGAAATATAACTCCGTTATTAATGACAATTTGCATCATGGGGTTTATTGGATTGCTGATTACAAATATGGCATTCATTTTTCGAAAAACAAAACGGCGGATGCAAAGTGGCTGAAAATTTTTCGAAATAGAACTTCATCATTCACGAACATTTGTAAAGTGGGTTCTTAAGATCGCTGATCGCAAATCTGGCACGTGATCTGGCATTGTGATACCCTCCAGCTCTGAAAAAATTTGAGCAATTTTTATCAAAAAAATTTAATGCAGAATCAATCGATCACTTCGGAAAAAGTTTTGAACCTTCCATTCAGGGCATCCTTACACTAATGTGGCATTTCCTAGTTTAAGATATAGTAACTGAACTTACAGTAAACAACTTCACAGTTGATGAATCAACAGTAAATCGTCGCCTTCGGCTCGGACCACAAACCTGCAAATTCGCCGACATCATCGTTTGTCATTCGTCACATAATAGATTATAATATTAGACGAATATTTTAATACTGAAGCCGAAGTCGAGAAATAGCTTCAGGAAACCTGAGGTACGAAAAACTTAGGAACGCTGGGAAGCGAAAGACGTGATATAGCTCTGAGTACCCTGGTGCATGAAAATCCACGAAGTGCCGGGCAGCCGAAGTCGGGAAACAGCTCCAGGTAACATGGGGCACGAAAAACCTCGGAGCGCCGGAGAGCCAAAGTCGGGAAATAGTTCTAAGTAACCTGGTGCACGATAAACCACGGAGCACCGTAGAGCCGAAGACAGCAAATAGCTCCGTGTTACCTAGGGCACGAAGAACCACGAAGCGCCGGAGAGTCGAAGTCAGGGAAGAACTCTAAGTAACCTGGTGCACGAAAAACCTCGAAGTGCTGGATTACCGACTTCGGGAAATAATTCTAAATAACCTGGTACTCGAAAAACCTCGAAACATCTTAAAGGCGAAGTCGAGAAATAGCCCCGGGTAACCTGGAGCACGTTAAACCGAAAAGCGCTAAGGAAACGAAGTCGGAAAATCGACAACTCCTAATAGCTAAAAACTTTTATTGAAAAACGCGCGAAGCGATTGCGGCCGCCGGCAGCGCCCTCACCTCCCATGCGAAGTCACGGCCCTGAAATTTTGCGCGCCAAACGCTCCTATTGACTGAGAAAAAAAATTAATAACTCGCTCATTTTTGAGAATTGGGAAAAATTGTAAAGGACTTTTCGCCTTGAAATTTAAAAAGCAATCTGCATTTTTTTTTGTCGCGCCGACTGTGGGACACCCTGTATATTATTTGATGTACGCATTTATTACACTCTCGTTAAACTGTCACTGAACTTAAACGCAATACTTACGTGCACTGTAATGTGATGTATTGCGTTAATGTTCTATCCCCCCCAAAAAAACATTTAAAATGTAAATTTTGATGTCGAGAAAAAGAGTTTGCCCAAGTATTACAAAAAAAATAAATATCTATCAGCCAAGCTCAATCGAGATCATTGCAAAATGATCTACA
>JABFQM010004012.1:0-10372 GCA_022816865.1 Zelostemma sp. ZL-2020
GAATCGCCGCCAGCAGCTTCCGTTTTTAATCACCGAATGTCATAAATAGCTGTCATATTCGCGGACGAACATGAAACGTTCTCTATCGGACAACAAGTTGCATCGAGAATGGGACATATGTCGTGTTAGACCCAGCGGACTTCGAGCCTAATCGTTTAGCGATGCTCGCCGAGAATAATGCCGAGCGTTGGAGATTATCGTGAGACCGACGTAAGCGGCCCGTTCGCAGTAAAGTTGCGTGATCGCTCTGAAAGACCGTGGCGAATCTCTCGTTTTGGGGCGATTGCGTCGATGGCTGTGATCGGGCTTCCTAAACTGTTTTTTTTTGGTTTCCAAATCTGACTTCAACTCCAATTTTACCACGTTTTACTGAATCGATACAAGAATTTCGGTCCAACAGATGTTTTGTCCCTTGAAAATATTTGCCAAAAAATATTTTCCACGCAACATTAAACGTGTTAAATAATAAATAAAATAAATATGATGTCTTAAATATACTAACAGTGAAAAAAGAAAAAAAGATGAGTAAAACGCTGACTCGATGCAGAAATTGTGAATGTAACGGTTGAGCCAATATTGTTGTATCAGAATAAGCAAGCTGTCAAGTTTTCTTAATCGAGCGAACGAGGGTAACAAGTGAAAAATGAAAGAAATTCGGTACTGTTTCAACCCTGCTTAAATATGTCCAACCGCAAAGCAATAAAATACCTTTATCTCGCTCATGCCATTACCCCCTTGATTCGGAGGGTTACCAATTTACATTCCTATCAGGGCTTCGAAAAGATAAGTCCATTTAAATAAATTAGTAATGCTATCTCCGCGAGCGTGGTAGGGGGGATTAAATAATATTTTATCAATTTTCACTGCGATTCGTTATGCGCGGACGACGCTTTGTATTCTTCTTCAACGCAGCCGCTAGAGATTAATTGCGTTTGACCCGCGAATATCGATAACCCGAGCGAGAAAATTAAGAGGAAGGGTGGAAAAGGAAGAGACTTTCTTTCGTTTATAACTTCTTCGAACAATTTATAAAAAAATCTTTCGTCTTTAAAATCAAAAAATGAACAAGGATTTCGATGTTTCTATTATTCGTTTGTCAATAAAGAAAATCTTTCGCAAAAGTATGAAGAGTGCGGATGATTTTCAAAGCCATTTTTCATTTTTGACCTTCCAGCGCAGGGTAGAACGTTAAAGCGAGGTATAACAAGGATGTTAACGCGCAGAGGCCGACCCCGGTCGCGACCCTGGACCCTCGGAGAATGAATTACGCCTCTGATAATTACTAGAAATTAATGTTTCGGCCTTACGCGGTTCCGCTATAGCTTTACGTGAATTTCCTCGTGCGCGATGCTTGCTTATGTGAAACTAGTTAACGCCTTTGGTAATCCGGATAAACTCGCGTACGCACCGGCAATTTCCCCCCCCAATTTTTTTATCCAACATCGACAGCGCCATATTTACGTTTAGATATCACTGCAGAGCGACAAAACAATTTTTTCTTGGCGAAGAAATTACGGAACAACGGGGAAAAGGTTGTCGAATGCGTTCAGAAGCACATCCAAAGCGCGACCGAAGAGGGAATTGAAAAAATTAAATTGTTGCCAATGCGATAGCGATGTTAAAACCATGGAACTGTTTCGAGCAGATAGTTTAATGTGGATTTATTGCGATCGAGATTGCACGATCGGAAGGCAGAGACGCGTGCTCATCATCGGAGCTGATACTGCAGCGACCGCTCGAAATCACGCGTGCATCACATACGGAATGAAAAGACAGCGTTTTAAAGAGGCAGTTGGATTTAGGGTGAGCGATAATAATCTCAACAAATTGACCCCGGGAGAAATCGGATGAAATCGGATCATCAATTACGAGCCGCGGCATTTCTAATCGCGGCGATTTCTTTCGCAAGGGAATATCTTTTCCTAAGAAGCGAAATATTTGTCGGCTTTGCTTCGATTCATATGGTAATCGCGACGATTCGAGTGAAAACTTTCGGCACAATGCGAGAGACAATACAGGCTTTTGTGAACGCGGTATTGGATTCGCCCCTGGCGACGACGTGCTCGTTATCGACAATGTCCAACCGCTGGACCGGAAGCCATTCACCAACCGTGTCACGAAATTTATGAAACTTTCGAAGGAATGTAATTGGGAATCGCGCATCGTCGCACGCGAGCTCTATATGAAAATGAAAGAGCGAGAGAGAAGGGAAGAGAGAGAGAAAGAGGAGAGAAATTTTCAAAAGCGGGCACTATGAAATTCTCATTTCGCAATGGGAACCGCGGTCCGCGATCCTCGACAATCCCATATGCCAAAGTGCCGGCCAGTCGTTATGTCCAAGAGTGAACGGCTAACGTGGATAGAAATGCAAGCCATACGTTACGCGTTTGCATGCAACCAGCGTGCAGCGTATGCATTTGCAGCGAACGTTCGTTTATCTTCCAAAAAAGTCGGACTGATTTCGACGCTGACCTCGCCACTTTATTTTTTCTGCATCGTAAAAACTTGGGAAAATAAAAAATTGCGCGGATAAATCATTTGCAACATTGAAATCGCAAAATTTTACGAATTAGATTCGATCACAACATATTGCATTTGTAAAACTCGCTGAAAAAACATATTTCACAGCTGAGCATGCTTTTACTGTTGGACATTTTTGATATTTGTCATGGATCGATGTTCAGGAAAAAAATGAATACAAAACGCAATGTTCGCGATGTTATTTTTTCCGAGTATAATGAGAACGATAGAATTATTCTTCACTTTTGGGGAACGATTAGCGACTCGCGAGAAGTATTCGAGGAGCATATGGAATGATATTTATCTGTGAGGAGGGAAAGTATAACGATCGTACGATTTGTGACAGTTTGACGAAAAACGTCGCGAAATTGGCCAACGATATTCCGTTCACGAGGAAATTGGCCGTTCGGCCATATGCGTTGAATCCTATGAGCGCGACAGGGACGACGGGGGAGGGGCCGATCCGCATTACAAATTTAATCTTACAAATGGATTCGAAAACTTGGAAACAATGGAATATATGAAATGTGGCCGCGTATATCATAACGGTAGACGTGGGGTGAGTCCAGTGGCAATATTGTCACAGCCGATCCATATTCTCGTGAAGCGAGAGGGAAAGTGTCGCTTCAGGAAGAACGAGTGGAAAGAATAAGGAGAGGAAAAATACTTACTTTCTTTCCGAATTTGTATACGCACGAAAATAGGCGACAGATTCGTGTCCGCGCAAAAGCAGATAACATGCTCGCGTTTTGGGAGAAAATTGTTCAAATGTGTGGATACCGATGTTGCTCTTACCTGAAAAATACCAAAAATACGTTGTACGAATTCATAATATTCGCACCCTGGTTTCACCGAGAATCGTAAGGAAATTCGGAAATATTTTGAGCCGTGAATTCACTTTTCACATTCATTGAAGTAGCATGGAAAACAGCGGTGGTAAAATTGTTGAAATTTGCGTCATTGCGAAATTCAAAAAAATTTAGTGATTTTGTAAGTGACCCACAAACGTCGAAAGTACTCGAATTCTAATAATTCGCGGTTTCTTACAGATTGCCCACCAAGTGAATTTAAATCTAGAAATGATTATTCGGAGTGGGTGAGCATCAATATAGAATCTCGTTAAAATGAATTTTTATATTCTCCTATTCACATCGAAAACAACGTTGTTGATAGATTATTACAAAAAGAATGCTCTTTCTTGTCATGCTTTCCCACTTGAAATTATGTAACTTATTAAGCTTTCAAGGCTTCGTGACAAGACATTTTTTTTTAATTGTCACATCGCGTGTAATTTGTTTTATCCTTCATCAACATTTACAACGTTATCGGAAGAGTTATGTTCTGCACAACATATATATTGTGTCGTTTATGAAAGCGTACGTTTTTATGCGAAATTCCAGTTTTACAATCTACACTGGAAAGTTTTAAACAAGTATTCGATATGAAGTTTCATTTAACACTGTTTTAATAAAAGTTTCATTAAACACAAATAACGTATCAATGCGGTGATCATTAATTTTTTGATAATCAAATGACGATACGAGAATAATGTCAATAGTTTCAATCGCAAAATACGATTAAAACGTATTTTAACAATTATTTTCCAATTCCACAGCATGTCGACCAAATCAGCGCCGGACAGATATCGGTTCTTGTAAGCAGGGACCGAAAAGAATCGGAACCGGGGCTGTAACTCAAAAGCGCAGATGCACCTGTATTTCGATCACTCGTAAGCGCACAAATTGCCCGCTCAAAAGCGCACACCGACATGTACGATTGGAACGGATAAATTCATAAGCTACGACCATACCACATTGGACCGCCAGTTCTCGTCCGATCACTGAAGCTAAGCAATGTCGGGGGTAGTTAGTACTTGGATGGGTGACCGCTTGGGAACCCTACCTGTTGTAGTTTTTTTTTTCTATAACATTATTCTTATTATTATTATTTTTCTCGGAAATTGCAATAATTTGGTTGGGAAAATTGATAAAGAAGGAATTACTTCACGAGTGAAGTGCAATTTTTGTGTGGTGATTGTTGTTATCAGTAAATTGACTGTCAATATTATTTGAGAATCCAGTTATCGAACTTTTAAAATACTTTCCAATTACAGTTAAATAAATAATAGAAAGTTCGTCGTTTTTCCGCAGCTGAAATTTGCGCTTATGATGAACGTAAAAGGGCAAATGTGCGCTTTAAACAACTCGCGAAAAATAACTTTTTCGATTCTGTTCTTTTTGAAAACAATGCAGAATCCTCTTAAGAACAAGTTGCTTTTTTTGTTTTTGTACAGTTTTAATTCGTTTTTTAATTACGTGCAATTAAGTAGTCAGAAGCACGAATGTCTCAGTAATATATATGGCTGGCCCAGTAATGGACATACGCTTGGTCAAGTAATCGACATAGAGAAAATTCCTAAGATTCACAATAGAAAGAATATTTCAACCTGACAATCATTTCAAATCAACTAAAAGTAATGATAATAATATTCATATTTTTAGTCACAAGTAATCTTAAAAACCACATTCGTCTACGGCCACGCATTACGATTTGTTTGTTCATTATCTTCTATAATTGTAAAAGAAAAGGAAATAAAGACGAAGAATTATTAACGCTAAAAAGCGGTCAATGTGAAATTTCAATTCAGTCAATCTCTTGAAAACAACCCATTGACGTAGCGATACGATAAATAAGAGTCACGAAAGACAAGCATACAATCAATTGGCAACCCTGGAAACTTATTTTTTTCATTTTTCATGTTTCGGATTAGATAATATAGAACATTGGGTATTAAGGGCGGAAGAGAGGTGATGTCGGACGAGCGTGATGTTAGCAACCCCATGCGAAGCGAGGGCTGCTATCACAGGAGTCCAACTCGGTACTTGTCAAATCGCTTGCTGTCATTCGCGATTCCCCTCGCTGCAGCGGGCCGACAAGATCTTTTCGGTACAATCACAAAGTACGCATGCGTCAACGTAAACAGTCTGAAATCGCCTATTTTCCGCCGCCTCTATATGTACGAAAAGGCCAATTTTAAGGGAGGGGTGAGGAGGGATTGGCTCGATTTCCACTATGAATAAATAAATAAATACAAGCGTTCTGACTAAAACGTTCCAAAATTTACCAAATTTCTTTTATGTCCGAGTAGTATCCTTCTTCATGCTTCAAAGATTCGTACAACCAGAAAACTAGCAAAGGCCAGAATAAGAAAAAGAAAAGAGTCCAAATGGCCGCGAGAACGGAACGTATTCGCAGGCGAAGAAGAAAAGACCGTTGAAACTCGCTTCCTGCCTTTGGCGAGCCATGCGGTTTCGAGGGCATTGTGGAAATTTTCTCGGCAAAGGAAGTAGTCGGTATTCAGAGAAGCGGGATAAATGAGGGCCCCGGGATAACGAGGGGGTGGAAGAAGGTAAAAGCGGAAGTCATCTGATCGCGGATTCGGCGAATCCTTCTTCCACCGTAGGAGGATACGCCGCTCGTGCACGTTCCGTGTATCCGCGCACCGTCTCCAAAGAGGGGGAAACTACTCTACCCAGCTAGATTAGCATAAATATGGCGTCTTAGAGCGGGCCGTTTGTCATCGTTAGCAAAGCACACGCTTCCTGGGTCTCGCGCAGTCACACTCCTCTGAATCGTCGAGCTGTTCTATACCCCTGAGGCCCACCAAACCGAGCTCCACAGGAAGGAAGCGCCAATGTCGTACTAGATGCTCGCCTCGTACGTAACCCACGTAACATCCTCTTACTCCGCAAAGTCACGAACGTAAATATTTGCCTGCTCCCTGTACTCTACGTGTGATATACGTGTCGTTTGTAAGCCACTCATTTCCCGCGTTACATTACAGACCCAAACTAATTCAGCCGTCATTTGCCTGGGCTGTAAATCTCAATTAACGCAGGGGTTTTCGAGCCTGGGTACATTTTTTCGACACTTTCGATGCCCGAGTTATCGCCATCGCTCATGGTTATCGATACCAATCTGCTGAAACGCATAGCTATACTTCATAAGCAACCCTCCAAATAATGCGCCCTTTCGAGAAAGCGACATTACTTTTCTATTAGCGTGATTGAATAATTCCGCAATCGATACTAGAGTCCTCATCAACTTCCTCGCTTCTTAAACGGGGACTCTTGTATAGCGTGATAATCCCGCGTATTTTTCCTTCCGTCACGGAATTCGGAAAGAAAGATTTTCGATTCCCGAGGCCGTACGTTCGTCCTCGAGGGAACGTTTACGGATAATTCATATTTATGAGCGAGCGCTCCATATCGACCCCACTTGCTTCGTATACATTTAATTGAGACGTCCGTGTCGAAGGCAATAGGGTGCTAACACGGTGGTCCCGGAAAAGGGGGAGTGTCACAATGCATTGCTGTTGAGGAACTTGAGGAACCTCGGACGCCGCACGCTTTTTGTCCAACCGCAAGCGAGCTTATTCCATTTTTTTTTTCCAGCGAACGAAATCAAACGATAAATCTTGAATGCAAATTTAAAAAAAATGGGGGGCTGCTTATCCATTTAATTTTTACAGTGCTCTTTTGCGCAGTTCCCCCACGGAACTATTAAATACTAATTCCATTAAAGCGGAGAAGGGTTGCGCCTCGCATCTCTGACCCATATCTCATGCTCGGAAGCTTTTCAATCCGAGAAAATGCTTGTGGATTCAGGCGTCTCCCCATACCGATGTAAATGTGAAAGCCTCCGCGCGTTCCTCTGTCTCGTGGCGAGAACAGTCACGTACAATTCTAATCTTTAACATTATTTGAATGGTCGCTAGGGCCAACAAGGGAAACGATTCATTGGAATGATGGAAAAAAATTCTTCCACCCCCGTTTATCCGCTTTTTCTACCGAGAAACATATTACTTGAATATTCGTGATAGAAGTTGGCCAGGAACTTCTTGCTCCGATAGAGGCGTCGCATGCAATCACGCAGAAGTTGAAGATAATGGAATTTCAATTACAGAAGAGCACCGTTCAATCCATTAAATCGCCCGATTGGAGATTAAAACTCGATCGCGAACTACGTCGAACTTCTGCGAATAAAATTGCCCCTTTCGACACTTAAGCGCGTCGGAAACTTTTTCCGAGGCTTCGTCATATTCGGAACTTTATTTCGATCGGTGGGAATGATTTTATTGCGCAGCTAGATACATGGTTCTAATCGCTAAAAGGCTCCTGACAGCGGAGAACGCGTCGCCACCTTTTGCCGTTACAAAACGCGCGTCTTTGTCGACGACACTTTACGAGCAATTTTTGAAAATTCCAATTCATTGGTGAGCCAAGAAATGCGGATAGAACAAAATGTTGTCGTTATCAGAAATGTTATTTGGGTCTCGAATTTTTCATCTTTGATTACAACTTTTTTCGCCGGCACAACTCAATTTTGTTTTGAATTTTTATGAAAATCGAATATTTTAACATAAAAAGTGACGAAGATTGCAGTGTAATTCCATATTGACGGTAGCTCTGAAATAACCGTCGACCGCAAACGACATCGCGACGCTTAACGCTCGTACTTCTGGTCTCCGCCTCGGGCCAATAAGCGCAATAAACTCATTCGGCGGTTACCGAGAATCGCTTTACAACTGGCGGTTATGACGCCAGCTACATCTCCCTCGTTCGATCCGAGAACTAGTTACGGAAACTACGCTAGTTTAAATTACGAGCCGCATCTCGTTTTACGATTTATTTTTGAGGGACTCCCAGTGTCGTGTTGTCCGGGTCCCTCAGTTTCTTTTTCTTTTTCCTTTTCCTCGGAAAGGAAACTCGACGCGACTCTTTTGCTCGTTGCCGTCGTCGTCGTCGTCGTCGTCGTTCAATGCGGAAGCTAAAGAACGAATGGTCTTTTCGTGAAAGTTTCTCAACAGAGCCCCAAGATGAGAAAAGACTTAAAGCACTCGAAGCTCTCTTTATTTTCTTCGAACGGGGAATTACTCACCGCTACGGATGTGCCTGTGACTGGGAGACATTGGCAGAAAAGTTATCCGTTAAAAATTTACTTGTACCTCACTGGGAGCGCGGAAATTTATTGTAATGCTTCTCGAAGGGTCATTTAATATTCTCGAGCTTTTGATAATGCAGGAAAACTTTTGACATGGAAAATACAAAAAATTGTAGGCTAAGATAATGAAAAACTACAGGGACAAAGCTCAACAACTTTTCTGTGACATTTACAAATGTCAAATGAAAATCTGAAATCCGGGAAAGACGAGCGATTTAATGCTTCGTAGAAATTAAATTTTCAAGTCGATTCGATCGATAATTAAGACTTCAATAATTATTTTTTCAACTATTTAATCTCCTCTTAATTTGTCTTTATCTTTGAACAATATTCACTTAAAAAATAATTGTAACGTCGATAAAAATTATGGAAATCGGAAGATTTTTCTGCTTCGAATTATCTAAACTCAAGGTAAAGATTTTTTGAGGATAATTCAAAAAAGCCAATCGATAAAAGATAAACCCCAACAAAACGTAACGAAAAAGCATGGAAACATGAAAAAAATGGAAACAATCCGAAGAATTTCAAACTCAAAATTTTGACAACGAAAAATCAATTCAGAAGAAACAAAAAAATATTTCTACATATTGGAATTTAACAAAAGAAAAAAAACCACATTTTCTCGTATCGATTCCAAACTCTTCCAACCGTCAATATAAAAAAAAGCAAGGGAAAAAACCTGGAAACGTTTAGAAACCCGAGCGGTATCTTGAATCGAGTTTTTGGGTACAGGAAAACAGTAATCCAGATTCGAATTAGTCTCGGAATTTCCATTTTTCATCGGCAACTCGGTAACGCGAGGAACAGTAGCCCGAGGCGTCAGCGGCGCTACCGGGTGTGGGTGTTGTATAAAACCACTCGCGACATTACCTCCAATATTCGCAAAACGGATTCTCGGCGGAGGCACTCGCCCTTCGTAGTAATGAGGTGGTTTCAATTCTGGCCTCGGGGAACCCCGTTCTCGCCGTGCGGCTCTACATACCAGCTATTGCCATGTAAATGTCCAGGCGAGAGGGAGCGTGCTCGAGATTGATAGAAGCTGAGAGCGAACTACGCTCCACCGGGATAGTTAGAAAGTGAGATAACCACGAAGACGAGTCAAGATCATTTTGCGAATTATGAACAGCGCGGATTTCGAAACTTTACGGGCTAATCTGGGAACGTCTGGATCCCGGGCATTTACATTTTCCCTTCGTCTTCGTATTTTTCAAGCTTTTCCAGCTTGGCAAAATCTTGATCGAAGCTTTGGGACGAATAATTTCGAGGCATTCGATGAACGGGCTTTTGAAAAATGAAGGGGAAAGAGTATCTCGCGGTTCTGGGAGCAGATGACATGTCCGTCTTGGCGCGATAAGAAAATGAGAATCGTAACACGCCCCGGGAAGATGCCCGCATTACGCATTCACCTTTACGACAATCTCTGCCGCGCTACGTTCTTAGCATAACAAGAGATACCCTTTCAACCAGCGTTACAACTTTAATTGAATGTTTGTCGTTCTGCCGTTACCGACATTCGCGATGACGATCTTTGGCTTGTTTCTGTAACGCGATAACGCTATTCATTATTAAACATGGTATTTTCATTATCTGTGGAACGATTCAACTTTTTTTAAATTGGAAAGTTATTTTGTTGAAAAATGTCGGGGGTGTAATTTTAAACGTCGAAAGTATTTTAAACTTAAAATGATTAAATATTGTAATAAAGTGCTATTCATTATTAAACATGGTTTTTTCATCATCTGTGGAACGATTCAACTGTTTTTTTAAGGTGGATCGATACTTTAATGCAAGGGTGAATTAGAAAAAATATTTATAACGCAACGTCATTAATTACATTTAATATGCCAGT
>JABFQM010004013.1:0-10371 GCA_022816865.1 Zelostemma sp. ZL-2020
ACTGCATTTTGAATTTTTTTGAATTTTAATTCCAATTCTATTTGAATGAAAATTTGAAAAAAATTTTTCTTGGAGAATGACAAGAATTGCTTTTAGAATTTTTTTTTTGAAATTTTTTTTGTAAATTACAAAAAGTGCATTTTGTATTTTTCAAATTTTAATTTTATTTATATTGAAATGCAAACAGAATTTTTCTTTTAAAAATTACAAAAAGTGCATTTTTAATTTTTGAAAATTTAAAAAAATTGAAATAAAAAAAAAAAATTTTTTTCAAAAATCACAAAAACTGCATGTTGAATTTTTTTGAATGCAAATTAAAAAAAAAATTTCTTCTCGAAAATGACAAAAAATGCATTTTGGATTTTTTTTTTAAAATTTTTTTTGAAAATCAAAAAAAGTGCATTTTGAATAATTTAAATTTCAATGAATTGAAATGCGAAAGAAATTGTTCGTTTAAAAATTACAAAAAGTGCATTTCGGATTTTTAAAAATTTTGAAAAATTGAGATTGAAAAAAAAATTTCTTCAAAAATTACAAAAATTGCATTTTGAATCTTTTCGAATTTTAATTTCAATTTTATTTGAATGAAAATTGAAAAAAAACAAATTTTTCTTCAAAAATGTCAAAAACTGCATTTTGGATTTTTTTTGTTTTTTTTTGATTTTGTAGTGCTTTATGTCTTAAAAGCATCGCACATTTTTATTGCATTCACATTATGCACAGAATTTTATCATCATCGAATCATCAAGTTCTCGTTCATTAAAATGATCATCTCTCGTTCCACAAAGGCGCTGCGACAAATGCGTGATTTGTGGTGTTATAGGGTTAATGGGAGTTTAATTTCTCATCATTGTCACGTCATATCATATAAGGCCGATTGGAGTGATTTTCAAAAAAAATTTAGTACTTCGTTCCGCAATAATTTTTTTCTTGTTATTCACTTCATTCCACATCAAAAATGTGTCATGCAATTTTTTCTTAAAACCAGCCATTTTCGAGTTACGAATTTTCAAAAATTGCCACTTACAATTTTCAGAAATTCGTAACTCGGATATTATTGATTTTTTGAAAAAAATACAAGATAGCTTTTTAGTGTCAAATTAGTCGAATTTTAAGAAAAAAATTACAGTGAAAAAAAAAATCGAAGTTTTTCAAAAAATGCACCCGAAATATAACCAGTACTTTATCGATTCGCAATAATTTTTTTCTCGTTATTCACTTTATTTTCTATCGAAAATATGTCTTGCACTTTTTTCTCAAAATCAACCATTTTCGAGTTACGAATTTTCGAAAATTGATACTTCCGATTTTCGAAAATTCGTAACTCAAAAACCATCGATTTTTTGGAAAAAATACAAGATGGCTTTTCTGTGTAAAATTGGTCAAATTTTAAGAAAAAAATTACTGCGGGAAAAAAAATTAAGTTTTTCGAAAAATATACCCGAAATATTTTTATAAGGTTCCAACGGAAATATTTCTGGGGTCGGGATTGTTGTATTTTCGGGATGTTTATATGGGAAGTGTGAAATTTTACTTCAAAAGTGTGAAATTCACTCCAAAAAGTGTGAATTTTTTTTCTTCTCGATAAAGTGTGAAATTCACTCCGAAAAATTTGAAATTCCACCCCGAAAAGTGCGAAAATGTTTTTTTATTCAAATTTAAAAAAGTGTGGATTTCACTCCAAAAAGTGTGAAATTTTTTTTTCTTTAAATCTGAAGAAGTGTGGATTTCACTCCAAAAGGTGTGAAATTTTTTTTTTTTAATCTGAAAAAGTGTGGATTTCACTCCAAAAAGTGTGAAAATTTTTTTCCTCCAAATTTGCAAAAGTGTGAATTTCACTCAAAAAAGTGTGAAATTTCACCCCAAAAAGTGTCAAATCAAATTCCAAAAAGTGTGAAAATTCACTCTAAAAAGTGTGAAATTCACACCAAAAATAGTGTAACTCATAGCTCCCCAAAGCAGTAATTTTCCGCTTCCTCAAGTAAAAATCACACTCGAATTCACTCTAAAACCCGTCTCCAAAATTCAGAGTGAAATTTCACTCCAAAAAGTGTGAAAAAATCACTCCCCCTCATCTTCCCCCAAGAAATAAAGTCCCCTCTTCTCAAATTCAAAAATTCACTCCAATCCAACCTACCAACATTTTCACTCTTTCCTGGAGTGAAATTTCACTCCGGAAAATCATCAAGCAATTTTCTCACGTTTCATCCGGCATCGCATTCTTGGCACTGAATCATCGCACCGTCATTTATTCTATAGCGAAATCGCACTTTTGTATGAAAATTGACGCTCGAGCTCTTTCTTTCGATGATTTTTCTTGTTGTTGTTTGATTTGCGGAGGACGAGAAAATGCATTTTCATTGCCAAGCATGCTATGCCTCGTTCATTACGATAGAGAATAGCAGTTTGGTTTACGTTGTTGTTGTATTGTAGCGGGAGCAGAATCCAGATGGCGAAGTTATCACGTCTCAACCCAAACATGTTCGTAAGTTTTTAATGCATCGCGGAGCTTTTTTTTCCTTCCAACTTTCTCGCATTCGCTGTTTTTCCGGGTTGCCATGCTATTTTGCAATCGAGTTTTTTCGACGCGATTTCTTTTGGATTTTCGGGGACTTGTTTCGGAATAATGGCGGGAAATTCAAATTTTTTGGTTTTTTGGTTTGGGAAAGAGGAAATTTTGAGGTTTTTTTGGGTTTTTGAGTGAATTACTTGGCTTTTTTGAACTTTCGTGAATTTTTTCGCGGAAATGAGTTTTTCTTCGTAAAAATCGCGGGAAATTCAAAAATTTTTCGTACTTTTTTCTGATTTTTACGGGATAAAATTTAAATGGCAACCCTGTAACTGAATTTTGTTGCCAATTTTATTTTACTCGACTAATTCAGCTGCTTTTTCGTGAAAATTAATAACAATTGAAATATTTGCACGATCTATTAATTATTAATTTATTAATTATATGATTGACATTGTTGTGAATTGAAGTCTGGTTTTTAAGGTTTTTCGATTTCAGGATTGGTTCCGTAAATTTTCGAAAAAATTTTTTTTTTTTTTTCATAAACAAACATTTCAAAAAAAATGTTTTCAACTTTTTTTTGGAATTTTTAGGAATTTTTAGAATGCCCGAAATTATTCTGGATTTAAAAGAAGATCGACTTTTCACGAATTTGAAAATCGATCTATTTTCGGCGGGAAATTCAAATTTGCCCGCGAAATTTCGTCGTTTGCACCAAAAATTCAAAAATCCCATTTTTTGAACAACAGCGACGGTTATCGCTCTATCAATCCATGTTTTCAGATAATTTCAGAATTTTTCAAAAATCGAAAAAAATTTTAATTTTTCAAAATTTATTTTTTTTGCAAATCAACATTTCAACTTCTGAAATTAACAAAAAAAACTAGGAAAAAAATTTCTAAGGTTTTTCGATTTCGGGATTGGCTCCGTAAATTTTCAAAAAAATTTTTTTTTTCATAAACAAACATTTTTCAAAAACTTATTTGAACTTTTTTTCAGAATTTTTAAGAATTTTTAGAATCTCCGAAATTTTTCCAGATTTTTAAATAAAAGATCGACTTTTCCAAATTCGAAAATCGATCTATTTTCGGCGGGAAATTCAAATTTTCCCGCGAAATTTCGTCGATTGCACCAAAAATTCAAAAATCCCATTTTTTGAACAACAGCGACGGTGATCGCTCTATCAATCCATGTTTCCAAAAAATTCCAGAATTTTTCAAAAACCAAAAAAAATTTGAATTTTTTAAAATTTTTTTTTTTCTCAAATAAAAATTTTAACGTTTAAAATTAACAAAAAAAACCAGGAAAAAAATTAATTGCATCCACTTGACCGGTAAATTGAAAAACTCGATCGATGGAGCCGAAGACTCGATCTATTGGCGGGAAATTCAAAAATCTTCGGCGGAATTCGATGTTTTCGGCTTAAAAAATGGTGGAAACATCAGTGTTTCAACGAAAGCGTCGTTTTTTTCTGCGACAGGAGGATGAGAGCGATTTGGAGGACCCAGTGACCTCGCAACCTCTAAATGGTTCAAATCCGGGGACGCAGGGCAGCCAGCCCGTGTTCGCGATGCCAGCGCCATCTTCCATGGTCAATGAGAACACGAACCTCAACACCGCGGGATCGCGCGTCTCCTACACCGGCGGTATTTAACCTCCACATTCAAATTCCGTTTTTTAATGTCTCTATGCACCTTTTTTCTCTTTTTTTTTTTAAATTCGCACTTTTCGAAAATCACAATTTTTTTTTGACTTCGCAAAATACATCGCGACTCGAAATGAGAATTACTGTTTTATGGATTTTTTTCATTTTCGACACATTTTTGGAGCGAATTTCGCACAAAAAAATGGAAAACCCGAGTTTTTGGAATTCGTATTTTTCAAAAATCTCAAAAATTAAATTTTTTTTTTTTTGTAAAATACATCGCGACTCGAAATGAGAACCACTGTTTTTGGGATTTATTCTTTTTTGACACATTTTTGGAGCGAATTTCGCACCAAAAAAAAAAAAATCCAAATTTTGGACATTTGCAATTTTTGAAATTCGAAATTTTTTTTTTCGGAAAATACATCGCGACTCGGAATGAGAATTACTGTTTCATGGTTTTATTCACTTTCAAAATATTTTTGGAGCGAATTTCGCCCCAAAAAAATTAAAAACCCAAATTTTGGAAATTTGCATTTTCCGAAAATCAAAATTTTTTTTTTTAGTTTCCAAAATACATCGCGATTTTGAATGAGAATCACTGTTTGATGGATTTATTTATTTTTGACATTTTTTTGGAGCGAATTTCGCACGAAAAAAATAGAAAACTTAAATTTTGGACATTTGCATTTTTCGAAAATCGAAATTTTTTTTTTTGGAAAATACATCGCGACTTACAATGAGAATTACTGTTTTATAGTTTTATTGAATTCAAAATATTTTTGGAGCGGATTTCGCATAAAAAAAATAAAAAACCCAAATTTTGGAAATTGCATTTTTCTAAAATCAAAATTTTTTTTTTAGTTTCAAAAATACATCGCGATTTTGAATGAGAATCACTGTTTGATCGATTTATTTATTTGTGACATTTTTTTGGAGCGAATTTCGCACCAAAAAATGAAAAAACCGAATTTTTTGAAATTCGAAAATTCCGAATTTTGAGTTTTGGTTAAATTTATTTTTGCACTGTATGTACATAGTCTAAGTACGTAGAATATCTATGATTGCAAATAGATTGACTTTTTCTTGATAAAAATTTTTTATTTTCCAAATTCGTCGCGCGGAAAGTTTTTTATTTTTTTTCGAGTTTTTGATTTTTTCGAAAAAATTATTTTACGCTGCGATTGCGAACTTTGTATTGTTAATTTAGTTATTTATTTCACTGCGAGTTTTGTTGAAAAAACCATCCTTTCGAGATTTATTTTTTCGGTGTGAATTTTCACTCCAAAAAAAGAGTGAACAAAAATTTTTAGAATGAGGGATTTTTTGGGTGTTTTTCCAAATTTCACTCCAAAAAAGTGTGAAATTTCACTCCGAAAAAACAACAACATCAATCCTGGGAAAGAGGGAATTTTTTCTGATTTTTTCAAATTTCACTCCAAAAAAGTGTGAAATTTCACTCCAAAAAAAGAGTGAACAATAATTCTTGGAAAGAGCGAATTTTTTTGTTTTTTTTTTAAATTTCACTCCAAAAAAGTGTAAAATTTCACTCTGAAATAGAGTGAACAATAATCCTTGGAAAGAGCGGATTTTTTCGGTTTTTTAAAAATTTCACTCCAAAAAAGTGTGAAATTTCACTCTGAAAAAAATAACAACTTCAATCTTGGGAAAGAGTGAATTTTTTCTGATTTTTTTCAATTCCACTCCAAAAAAAGTGTGATGTTTCACTCCGAAAAAAGAGTGAACAACAATCCTCAAAAAAGCGAATTTTTTCCGATTTTTTCAAATTTCACTCCAAAAAAGTGTGAAATTTCACTCCGGAAAAAGAGTGAACAATAATCCTCGGAAAAAGCCAATTTTTTCTGTTTTTTTTTCAAATTTCACTCTAAAAAAGTGTGGAATTTCACTCCGAAAAAACAACATCAATCCTGGGAAGGAGTGAATTTTTTCTGATTTTTTTCGAATTTCACTCTAAAAAAGTGTGAAATTTCACTCCGAAAAAGAGTGAACAATAATCCTTGGAAATAGTGAATTGTTTCATTTTTTTTTAAATTTCACTCTTAAAAAGTGTGAAATTTCACTCCGAAGTAAAAACAACATTAATCCTGGGAAAGACTGAATTTTTTTTGATTTTTTCAAATTTCACTCCAAAAAAGTGTGAAATTTCACTCTAAAAAAGAGTGAACAAAAATCCTTGGAAAAAGAGAATTTCCTCTGTTTTTTTCAAATTTCACTCCAAAAAAGTGTGAAATTTCCCTCTGAAATAGAGTGAACAATAATCCTTGGAAAGAGCGAATTTTTTCGGTTTTTTAAAAAGTTCACTCCAAAAAAGTGTGAAATTTCACTCTGAAAAAATAACAACTTTAATCTTGGGAAAGAGTGAATTTTTTCTGATTTTTTTAAATTTCACTCCATAAAAAGTGTGAAATTTCACTCCGAAAAAAGAGTGAACAATAATTCTCAAAAAAAGCGAATTTTTTCCGATTTTTCCAAATTTCACTCCAAAAAAGTATGAAATTTCACTCCGAAAAAAGAGTGAACAATAATCCTTGGAAAAAGCCAATTTTTTCCTTTTTTTTTTAAATTTCACTCCAAAAAAGTGTGAAATTTCACCGTCTTAAAAATGAAAAAACTTTAATTAAATTATGACATCATAAATTCCAAATTTTTGGAGTGAAAATTGCACACCAAAAATCAAAATAAAGAAATCAAAATCTTCAAATCCCAAACCGGAAATGACTGAAGCGAAAGGATGCGTTCCAATCGTTAATTTCCTTAATTATTTATAACTACTAAACTCACCGACATTGAGTAAATCGAGTCTTACTTTACACTAATTAATTAGTCCAAGTACTTGCGTACTTTTTATTCTTAAGTCGAGTGATACTTTTTTATTCGTCATTTACTATGTAATAAATGTTGTTCTTATCATTCCTCATCATTTTTCCTTTATTTTTCGCTTCTCCCTTTTCACTCAATTTATTTACAATTCCACTTTTAGTATTTTCTGCATTTTTCAATTGTTGTTCGTCATATCGCACTTTTTTCACGATTTTATAACAATAAATTACTTTTTTATTAATTTATTTGAAACTAATGAACTTGACGTGATTTTTAATCACGGAATGCAGCCTCAACGAACCCTTTTATCGGACCGGAAGCGGGCTCCACGGGCCCCAGCCAGAAATGGTAGTCTCCGAAATCGGAAACTGAAAAAAGCAAGAGCGCGGCGTTTCCGAAAATCTAACATGCTACGATCGAGCTCGATCTTTGCCAGAAAATCGCACTTCCTTCAACGAGTATTCATTTCTCCACAAACAATTTCTCGATTCATGCGTTCAAACTGTTAATTATTTTCGAACAATCGTAAGTATTTTATCATCATTGTACAGGATCCTTGCTGCTCGATGTAACAAAATGTCAAAGTCATGTAATTCGTAAGTTTCTGGAAAGAAAAAAGAATTTTCCTCGGAGAACGTTGTACGCGTTCTGATTATTTTTCATAGGCGTTGATACGAAGTTTCTCATTTTCTTTTGGCCATGGCGCGTTCAAGTGACGCAACGCGAGTTGTTTTTAACGCAACGCGTGGATGAATTGACGCGACGCGTGTCTAAATCGACGCGACGCGAGTTTCTCGACGTGACGCAAGCTTATTTTGACGAGACGCGAACATTTTTCGACGCAACGCCATCTTTTTCTAACGCGACGCGCGGCTAAATAGACGCAACACAATTTTTTGACGCAACGCGTGGATGAATTGACGCAACGCATGTTTTTTGACGCGACGCAAGGTTTTTACGCGACGCACGGCTACATTGACGCGACGCCATCTTTTTCTAACGCGACGCGCGGCTAAATAGACGCAACACAATTTTTTGACGCGACGCAAGCTTATTCTAACGCAACGCGTGGATGAATTGACGCAACGCATGTTTTTTGACGCGACGCAAGGTTTTTTTGCGACGCCAGCTTTTTCTGACGTAACACGCGGTTGAACAGACGCAACGCAATTTTTTTTAGGCTACGCAAGTTCATTTTGACGTGAAGCTAATCTTTTTTTATGCGTGGCAAGTTTTTTTAACGCGACGCGTGAATAAATTGACGCGACGCAAGTTTTCTGACGCGACGCAAGTTTTTTTTTGCGATGCGCGGCTACATTGACGCGACGCCAGCTTTTACTGACGCAACGCGTCAATAAGTAGACGCGACGCAAGTTTTTTGACGTGACGCAAGCTTTTTTTGACGCGACGCGAGCTTATTAGACAGGACGCAGTTTTTTTGACGCGACGCGAGGAAATCCTCAACGCAACGCGTCAATAAATTAACGCGACGCAAGTTTTTTTTTACGGGACGCGTAGATGAATCGACGCAACGCGCGGTCAAATTAACGCAACGCAACTTTTTTTGACGCGACGCAAGTTTTCTCTGACGCAACGCGCGTCTTCATTGCTGAAATTCGAGTCTTCCACGTAACGCGCGTCATTTTGACGCGATGCGCGGTTGAATTGACGCAACGCAAGTCTTTCACGCGACGGGCGACTAAATTGACGCAACGCAAGTTTTTTCGACGCAACGCGCGTCTTTGACGCGTTGACAGGTTTTTTCGGCGCGACGCGTGGCTGAATAGACGCAACGCAATTTTTTTTGACGCGACGCAAGTTTGTTCCAACGCGACGCGCGTCTTCATTGACGAAACTCGAGTCTTCCACGCGACGCGCGTTAATTTTGACGCAACGCGCGACGAAACCGACGCGTCGCGTCATTCGCAAGCGTCGATACATAAAAAATTCTAACGAACATCAGAAAAAGCCATTAAACATAACAGAGTCAATAAAATTGAACATTAATCAATAAATTTGTATCCCGTAGAGATTTTTTTCCGAATCTCCGTAAACAATCATTAATATCATGCAATTAGAAAATTCGAAAACCGTATTTTACCGTTCGTATCGTAAATTTTAAGACTCCGTTAATCTACATTTAAGCAACTTTCCGGTATCCAAAAAATCCGTGAATTCGCCGGAAGAATGCGTCGAATGTTGTGAAAAAAAGGCAGAAATAAATGTAAGTTTGGCGAATTTGTCCTTTCTAGGGTGCACGCGAAAAGCGAGTACTCATCGAACTCCCCTTTTAACAAACGCAATTGGAAATTGGAAAAAAAGCGCGTTTCGTTTCGTATCGTAGAGTCCAGAGTGCCTCAATGTATAACGTATAAATAATGATCTCGTTGATGAAAAAAGGGGACATTTCGGTCCTCATTCTCAGACGCGCGTCGCAATTCGGGCAGCATTTGGACACAATGTGTTATCAAAATTTGTGGACGTAGCACGCGGTTCGAGAACACGCCCCACGCTTCGAATTCTTCGATTACAATAAATCGTCACTTGATTTTCCGCGGAAACATAAATCGCGCGATTGTTCGATTCTATCGATCGCGCAGTTTCGAGATGTATATTCCAATGATGGACCATAAATTCTGATGACACTCTACAGTTATCATCGATGCGGCCAATCATTGTATGTATTATATACATATTTAAATTTCAAAGGTCTAGGTATTGTGAAATAAGTTTAATCAATCGTTAAAATCAAATATACGGAAGAACTAATGGCCTTTTCCTTTATTTTCCCCTTCCTTTCCCGTTTTCAGAGACTTTTTTTGAGGTTACGAAACCGCGTGGAAATAACAATATAAAGCTAAGTATCAATTAATAATATTAAACGGTATTTCATCATTAGAAAGAATGAGGTTACACGAAACAAATATGGCTTCAACGATTGTAACACGGCACTAATTGAAAACGAACGAACAAAAATTTAATCATCAACGTGGAAACGGAAGGTAGACAAATCGCCGAAAAAACGCACGTTATTTCGGAAAAGTCGAATGTTTCGTCATCATCATACATCGAACACTTCCTCGTTTGAAAAAGATAAGACAAATGATATATAAAGACCGAGTTCCAGCTCGATTTGTGAGTAATCGTCGAAGCGTTATCGCAAAGGCTGCCAAAATTCTGATACTCTGTGCCCTGCTGGGCGTCGTGACCGTCAATGCAAAACAGAGCAAGCTATTTCGAATTTCCCGCCACAGACTAGTTCTTTAGAGCAAGCTATTTCGAATTTCCCGCCACAAACTAGTTCTGTAAAAAAAGAAATTTCGAATTTCCCGCACCCGACCAATCCTTAAGAGCACACACTTCCAAACTCCCCCGC
>JABFQM010004014.1:0-10369 GCA_022816865.1 Zelostemma sp. ZL-2020
TGGGATAAAATAAGTAGAAAAAAATTCTTTCCTCCCACCAGCAGGAGAGTGCAACCTGTTGCACACACCGTCACATGCACACATACACGTGTCAATAACTGCCATTTTGCTTTTAAACCCTGCACCGACTCCAACGGTTTATAGTTTGGTTCGAAGTTTGAAAGTGTGTGCCGCGTCCAGCGGTCCAGCACCAATGCAATCTTAAAAACGAGTACTGAAAACGAGCCAGTCGGTCGGGGACACCGCATTCCTTCGTAAGCTTTGTTTTGTGGAAATCGAGTGTGAATGCGTACTTTCGCGACAAGTCGCGAATCTCGAACGGTGAAAACAGTCACCGGAGTCGAACAACGCTCGTCCTGTCGCTCAATTTAGGATATAATTAGCTCAAAATGAGCGATACAAGCGATCATTTAAAGTACAAGTGGACTCCCGATAGCACGACGCTTTTGGTCTCGGTATGGACCGATAAGCAAGTGCAAAAACAGTTGGAATACGCGGCGAAGCCGCAGCTCATCTGGGAAAGTGTCGCGAGGTACATGCGGAAAAAAGGTTATAACGTTACGGGAAAACAATGCAGGTCTCGAATGAAGCAAGTTTTGGTGTGCTACCGGGAAGCCAAACGAGCGGGTACTCGAAGTAGCGTCGAACAATACTACGATTCCATTGAAAAAGTCCTTAAAAACAAAAAATTCGACCTTCACAACTTGGACGGTATTGACACTGTTGGTAAGTTGATATCATTTTATGCGTTTTCTTACGATCCTTTGTTATTTTATTTTCGGTTTTCCGTGCGTTGTTTCCTCATTTTTCGTACATTCATTTTCTCCAAGCTAAAATCGTAACTTTTTCGGAATTTTTAGTGAATTATTCAATGTTCATTTTCAGATTCTACGGGAAATGTCAAATCGCCGCCAAAGGACGTAAAGACGAACAAAAATCTGCAGATGAGATTCAGATATCAAGAACCTGCGCAATGTTTGTACAGGACCGAAGCGCTTTCGCCGACTTGGATTGTCAACAGTACGATTTTTAAGTTGTAAAATTGCAGGAATTCCTCGATTTATTGAATGATTTAATGACGGATAATTTACTCTTTCAGAAGATGACGATTACCCGGATTCCCCAGAGTCAAATGAAACGGTCCTCGCTCAGCCATTTCGTGTGTTTTCCCCGGTACGAGATGCAGCTACGAACACCAGGCACAAATTGCAATCTGAGCTCACTGGAAAAATTAAGCAAAACATAATGCCGAACGACGAGTTCCCCATCAAAGAAACCATCAGACAAAACATCTGCTTCACCGACATACCTTTGCAAAATGCCGTGCAGAATGTGCAGAATCAAATAATTCAGGAAAACATGCAACAAAATCAGGCTATTTTACATCAAAATTTGTTACAGAATCAAATTTTCGAACAAAACGTCCTGAACCCTGCTTGCCAGCAAAATTACCGGAACATGAATCATATGCTTTTTGCCAACAACGGGACTCTCTCAAGACCTCAGCATATAGCTTTGCATCAAAATCATCACTATCCAGAGAATCTGCACGTGCAAAATCGGTATCAACAAAATGCAGCTGTGAACAATCAAGCGATGCCCCAGGAGCCCAGGAGGGTCAACTTTGGCCAAAACTTTGCGAGTTACCCCACCGAAGGACTGTTATCCCCGAGTTACTCGCCCGATACGTCTCCGAACTTGAACGAAGCTTTTTGTCAGTCTGCCAAACCCGCCACGAAACACAATTTGAATGAAACGTTTGAACAACCGACGCCAGCGAACAATGTATTCAATTTGCCAAACATTGATACGACTACCTTGACGAACAACGCAACTTTCAACGACGACACTTTGTCCATTGAATTCCTTCAAGATTCTTCTTCTCCGTCGGACAACGAACAGCCAAAGTCGAAAGATTTTTCCGTCAATACTGATATTGTGCCGGACGCACCATTCCGGAAAAAGAAGGCTCAGAAGTTCGAGCAGCTTGTACTAAACGCCATTAATTCGCAAAACGAAGTGATGAATAAGGTAAATACTAATATTGCAAAACCAATACTCGTAAAAAGGAGTACTTTACTTTTTCTCACAGTCTTTTTGTCCAGACTTAAAAACATTGATCGATTTTCAGATGCTGTCAACTCAAAACGACATGGTCAATCGATTCCTCGACGTGGACAGAGACCGTCAGAATCGTTTGGAACATCGGCTGGACAATTTGTTGGACGTGGTCCGGGTAACGGTTTTGAACAAAAGCCAAGAAAAGGACGCAGAAACGCCGCAGTCATCGGAGCCATTCATAACGAATCTACTACCTCCCCCAAGGCCTGGGGACCACGTGCCTCCGAAGCTCGACCTTGTCCCGCCGAAGCCTTGCCGCGTGCCTTGCACCGTCGCAAACTCAAACATTCAATTGATAAATCAAAATCCGGTGCAAACGAGACCAGGAATGGTGTCACCCTCGCGAAAACCTGGTGCCATTTGGTCAAAGTTAGGTCCTGTTTCAACTTCGCCATTTGTAAAAGCACAGCAACAACTGGGTTTTTGTCCGGTTGCCAATATGGAAACCAAATCGCAATCTTCGGCTGAAAGAAGAATCGCAAAAGAGCTGGAAAATGGAATGGATCTGAAGGCTCTAATTTTTGAGACGCGATTATTTATAGAGATGGAGAAAGACATCGTGGAGAAGGATGAGAGGGCTAAAAGAGAATCCGAGACCGCACAAGAAACGTCATCGCGAAGAAAATTGTTTTCCAAGCCAGAACCAACAGCAGCCATGGTCCTGACCATGGCGTTTTTGGAAGCCGAGCGTCAGTCACAGGAGATTTTTGAGAACGCGAGGATCATGTTTGAGAAGAACAGAATGAATCGTATGCGTAAAGAGTATTTGGCACAAAGGGAAAGTAAACGAGAGGACGTGAGAGATAAGGTGCTCGCGGGTCAAGGGGAAAGTTACGATCGCCTTCGACAACTCGGGTTGCAAGAACAGTTCATGGACGAGCCATCTGACTCTTCCACGCCAGCTAAATTTAATCCACAAATAAAAAAGGTGAGATTTCATATGATTGAATCGATGGCATTTTCATTGTTTAAAATTGGTTAAAAACCCTTTCAATTTTGAGTTCTAAACTTTTTATTTTTTCCAGCGTTTCGAAGAAGAAGTAGCAGAACCGCGTCAGACCATCCAGCAATTGGCGCAACTGGTAATGAACAGTGCTCGTTGGCGAGAAGTTGCTCGGGAAAACAATCCACCAGTAGCACCCAGAAAAGAACGTCAATCCACAAAACCAAACTACAATGCTCTCGACAGTAACATGAAAACTCTTAATTGGATTCAGGACAAATACTCTTACGAGGGTCAAGGAACGTCAGCAAAAACTTTGCCGACCAAAAAGACGAGATTTTCGTACCATGGGCCTATGACAGGCGTTGAACCCTTGGGTTTTGTTTTTGACAAGCTGAACGTGGGTGAATCGGAACAAAAAATGGAACTAGATTACGGGAAGAGAATCGGTTTCGTGGATGTAGCGACTTTGGGCAGGAAGAAAAATGACGAAGATTTAGATCCATTGGAACAACTGAAGCAATTGTACGCGCGACGGGGTTTGATGCAGCAGCAGGTCCGAGATGCAACGAAGAATGGTAATATTTTAACGCAAGACGACATGATTCGACTTTATATGCGCGACATAGATCGTCGGATTGTGCGAGAATCCGATTCGGACAATGACGAGGAATTTCTTGACACCACAGCCACGCTGCAGCCGCAGGATCGGATGAGAAGGGGCTCGCTCACTTCCGGGGGATCAAAAGCCAATAGACCCAATTGCGTGATAAGTTAGATCATAGACTACATTCCACTGTTTACCCAGACACTATTATTCTTGTTAAGAATACATTAATGTGTAAGTTGCTTTTATTTCATGTTTCTTTTTTGTTTAGAAAATTGAAGAGGCATTTTTTTCGCTTTGATAATTAATTTCACTGTTATCATCAGAACATATTTAAATGTGTACGTTCAAAAGCTATAAATTTTTGTTTCAGTAAGTGCAATTGAGAATTTTCTTCTATTCTACATGTGAGGATCAAGTGTAAATTCTGAGTCGCTTGAGAATAACAATAAAATGTTTCAGCCATACAAATACTAAATACAAACATTTTCTTTATAAAATTGTTAAAATCAATGTTCATATTTCATTTTCTGAGGTTTTCAATTTACTTGAAAGTTTACATGTTTTTGTAATGATTTATTCGTTTAATTAATTACATGTTTAGTTATCGTTAAAGTTGGGCAATTAATAACCTGCTTGAAAAAGATCGATATTTGGGAAAAATTTAGGTGCCATGCTGTTTTTTGTGGGTTATCAATGATACATTACAGAGAAATTTTTATACCGTTTACCATTGCTAAGAAGTGCTTTATATAGATTATAATTTTTCATAAATTACAGTTAGAAATACGTAGTGCAATGGGTAATGCAATCCTAAACGTAATGTTATACGAAATTGATGACTTTTCAAACCAAAAGTTTACTTTCTTTGTAGATAAGAAAAGTATTCAAAAGCAATATCGCGAGGGATTTTTTGAACAAAAACGAGTTTCTATAGAATCATTTAAAATGTTCTTATACCAGTAATTATTTCATAGAATTATAGGATAGTCTAAATTGTACAATCGCCAGTGATATGAACGTTTCTGACAAGGAGATATTTTGTGTTTCACATTGAAAAATGGTTCATATTTAGACCCGGTGAATATTGAAAACGAGAAGGTATTATTGAAAATCAAAATGGTTCGTATCGTCGTTCAGCTGCAATCTATAAAACTAAGATTAATTAAGAATAAGTGCACTTACTACGTATAAGCCTATACCTCTAATTGTGCCAACGAGGTACCTTGAGTAATTTCTTGAAATTACTTTGTAACCATGTGCCTTAACCAGGGTTCCTTTTTTATGAATAAAGATTATACATGTTTACTTGATATTTGTCTTGATATCTTATTATTTACCTGATGAATTCGATACCATTTCTAAAAGATTAGCGATCAATTCCGATGTACCTTTACTGCAATTTACGTGTATTTTTCACGTCGCGTACGGATTTCATCTCGAAACGTAAAACAATAGAAGATATAATTAATCCGATGATTAGTACCGCGAATCCAGCACCCAGTGGAGTTAAACTTAAAACCCTGGGGCAATTACTAAACGTGTCGTATTCTTTGTAAACTTCGCGAAGGTAAAGTCCCGCTCGTCGACGTAACACATCTTTCAAAATGTACGACAAAATTCCAGCCTCTCTCAATTGGTAAATAATCTATGGGAATAACCCCGAAAAGACTTGATTTACAATTGTTGAGAAAATTATTTCCACGTTTCACGTTACCTCATTCACGGGTTTGAAAAGCCAGGGTTGGACAGCGAAGGAAACGTAAAATTTGCCAACAGAGTTTCCCATCACACGATATCCCTTTGAACGCAATTTTCGTCTTACTTATTGAAGCATAATTCGTGCAATTTCAAGATTTTTACCCGCGAGTCTTCATCTGTTATGTTGTCTTCCGGAAAAAAATATGGGCCAATCGATCTCCCAATGACGGCGTAGTTTCCTTTCTGTATCTTGCTTCTTCTATCCTCGTCGCTCTTTTCGTGATGAAAACGTTCGGGTAAGTAGCGCATGTAAGGATCCTGCGGAAAAATGATGATTGTTTTAGCAATTTTCTTTGAAATACATTTTTTCATTACCTGTAGATCGAAAAAGTTGTGAAAATCTGGCACAGGGCCTTGTCTACCCCACGTTAGATTAGCTTCAATAAATTGCTTCACTGTATTGATTCTAAAATGAAGAAAAAGGTGCATAAGTGTTTAAAATGTTCACAATTTTCAAGGAAAAAATCGAGTTATATTGAAGGGCCGTTTCACCTGTCCTCGTATTCTGAATTCGTTAATCTTGCGGCGAGGCTGCTCCCGTACGCAGCTACCACTAATAATCCAGCACTTTGCCACAAATACAATTGTATTCTCAGAGTACTGGTGTTTCGTGGACACCAAGTGCCGGTTAAACGCCCAAAAAGTTCCGTTAATGTGATTGTAAAGTTCCGATATCCTGTAAATTGCCAATTTAGTAACTGCTTGAATATATTAGATTTCTCATAATAAATTGAATGATAAAATATGTGTGGCTTCCCAGAAGAACAACTTAACTCTACTTATTCCGATCTGAAATGGGTCGAGTCCATTTTTTATTTGACTTTAAAAATTAGTTGAATTAGAATTAGTTGAAAATTGCAGATAACTCAAAAACTACAATTATTATGGGGTTCAGTTGCTTTTCCGGAGGAGCATCTTACGCTTTGGTGTTTTTGGATTAATCCAAGCTCGTGCATACAAATAAGTACTGTAAAATAGTAACATTGTCACAACCGCCATCCAGGTCTCTGGCGAAAATGGCCTTGTCAAGGCCCAAAAACTAGTGTATGCTTTCGGCCGAGGAACTAAAAAGTTTATTGACAATTCGTGCCACGGTTCGGTCAAGTTCACCATCGAATAAACGTCTTCGGTTAACCATATACCACCAAATGCCATGTCCACCTGAAAAATTCTCTTTCATACACGACCCAAATGTTTTCGATCGGGAAAAAGTTGTTATTTCTGCAATACGTTTTCTCACTTCTTTGTTTATCAGTTGTTCCATCATTCCTCCTCGCCAAGTCGTGCTGTTTATTTTCCGACCGTAACTAATTTCCATAAAGAATGAAAATAAGTTCAATTTGAAAATTAATTAAACAACAAATCAAAAGTATACCGGAATGTTCCTATTGGTCTTCTTATGACGTATTTGAAATTGAGCTTCTCCGCTAATATCATCATGATTCGTATCTCCATTCCATCCATTTCATAATCTGCGTTGCGAAAAGCCGAAAAAGAATTATTTTCGAAAGAAAACTGTCCTCCAATTTTCATGAATTATCATACCGTTGTCTGCCAAAAATACTTGCGCTTTCACACCGTTTATAGTTTTATCAATAGTTTTATTCAAGTAAGAATGCGGAGGCTTGTAGTACGTTGAAACGTGTAGTTCTCGTCCCTCAAAATCCGTTGCTTTTTTTGCAAATAAGTCTTCATATCTGAAAAGATTATTTATGATAGTTTTCATTACACAAAAAGAAGTAGCGTATTAAGAAAAATATCTAACTTTGAAACTTTTATAAATTCTCGGTTTTCCAAATAGTTCGCGGACAGTTTCCAGGCACCGGAAGGAGATATCAAGTGCACCTTGGCATTTTTGTACAGCGAACCATCGAACATTTCCGATGCAACGTTCACTTTCGAGTCATAAATAATGAGCATTTTCCACGCGGCGATTTGAGGTGGTATTCTTGAAAATGTATTTGAAAAAATAACGTTATAGACCCAGTAATCGATCGGCGGTTGTCTATTTTAATTGTAACTAACTGTTTTACAGCATCCATAACTTCCGCTTCATTTTCCGCCAACACTAAATTGGCTTTACAATCATACGACGTGCGATTCACTGTATAACTATATTGATACGAATTAATAAACAAGTTAAATATATCTTCTATCCTGTCAAACAGATCTGAAATATAAATTGAATTTATGTATGCAAGATTCGAAAATTACTTGAAAAATAATTTTAAAACGTTCACATTTACTATATAAATAAATGTTGCAACAGATTGCTTCTCCAAATGAAAGTCTTGTCAAATCTTTTAGATATTGTTCCGTCATCCATAAACCATCGTTTTCATCATGCACCAAAACTTCACTCTTTGTAAAAACGATTGAAATTTTGATAAAAATCAGAAACGAAAATGAAATTGGAGGCAACATTAATGGCGATTCGTGAAAGTGGAATAGACTTAATTTTACTCGTGGTTTGTCAGCACTGAACGACTAAGAATTTTCCGATGCTCATTTTAAAGCCCGAAGATAAATATCTTGTAGAAGTTGAGTAAACTTCGTTCTAATTTCAGCTATGATAAATAGTACACTATACTTTGACAAGCAAACATAGTCGTATGAGACATTGACAAGTTTATTATTCAAGGCATAGAAATGCGGTAATTAGAGTGACACATATTGTGCCTGTATCGATTTGTCATAACATTCAAAGTTCATCTTAATGTTAAAATAAAAAACTCAGAATTACATCAAACTTTCTAAATTAATTTACGGATCGAAAAAAAGTTTGTAAAAAATACGCAAAATTATAAATTAATCATCTGTAAAATTTTTTTTTTTCAAATTAATCGTAACTTCGAGATTCGAATTAAATTTGAATAAAACAGATAAGATTGTGATACGACGTGAATCAAGTTGTAGTCCAAATATAATTTTTGGAAAACTCTTATAGCGATTTTAAGACAGTTGTAATCGAATTTTTTCAACGATTTTTAAAGATTACATATTCATTTGTTTATTTATTTATTTATTTGCATAATTTCGTTTAATTTTCATATTTTTCGTGATTGTCAGTATATCGATTTAAAAATTATTCCAACAGAGTTATAATTTGAGTTTAATGTTCCCAACATTTTTCGTTGCTTTATCGTTTTATCGAGTTCCAAATTCCAGTTGTTGAAAATTCCATTTTCCGTTGCTCAAGAGTATAGATAAACTCTTACGTGTAAACAAGTCATTGCCTTATCAAATCTGAACTAAAATAAACTGGAATCTTCACTTTTTTATCAGAAAAAAGTACAAATCAACGTCAGTTTTTAAAACGCTCAGTGTTACTTCGCGTCTACAGCAGTACCTAAAGTTCCTATGGTATACGTGTAGAATAATCTACTCGATTGATTAACGTAAAGAATAGTGATTATCATTTCTAAATATTCATGAGTGTACAGGAAACACAGACGACGAGCCAGCTGTTTTGATAGAAATTCGTTACTCAAAAGTGTGCGCATATTTTTCATCCTTTCAATATGAGCACTTTAAAAGTTCTACGTAAATCATGTATTTACGGCGTTTTAAAAAGTAAGTACACAACATAATAAAGTGGGAAAAATAATAGTTTATATACGGTATTTCGTTTGGAATAATGACCTATTTTTAGGTACGAGAAATTTTTCAAGTGTCGGCTTCGTGGGTCTTGGCAACATGGGGAATTACATGGCCAAGAATCTCATTAAAAAGGTCATTAAAATTTTGATTGATTTTCGTCCATTTCGTCTTTATTCACAAACGAATATGGTTTTTCCTACATTTCGCATTTACAGGGCTATAAAATGACCGTGTACGATATAAACCAAGCGGCTGTATCAGAAGCGGTTAAGTTAGGGGCTAAAAGTGCGAAAAGTGTAGCTGAAACTGCTAGTGAAGCCGAAGTAATTATTTCAATGTTGCCAACCAATCAACACGTTCTGGATTGTTACACGGGCAAGGACGGAATTTTGAGGCATTCACACAATTTTAACTAATTTGAATATAAATTATTCAGTCGTATCTTGAATAATCAACTTGACTTGCAGTTCCATAAAGGCAAACACGCTTTTAATCGATAGCAGCACGATAGATCCTTCGATTTCTCGTAAGGTTGCGGAACAAGCTGTGAAAAGTGGAGCGCGTTTTATAGATGGTCCGGTTTCTGGAGGTGAAGTGAAAAACTTTATTGTCGCTTTTATACAAATTCAGTCACTTCATATTTGCCCGTTTTTATCAAGAGCATTTTTAATAAGACATTTTTGATGAATGATTTATTCTTAATTTTCATTTCAGGCGTGATTGGAGCCGAAAATGGCACGTTGACGTTCATGGTTGGTGGAACCAAAGCGAATTTCGATGATGCAAAACCAATTCTCGAAGCAATGGGATCAAAGGTAGTCCATTGCGGCGACGTCGGTTTGGGTCAAGCCGCCAAACTCTGCAATAACATGATCCTTGGTGTAACCATGATCGCTGCCGCGGAAGCTTTTAACCTCGGCGAAAAGTAAATTTGACTTTACCATTCTTCGATCAATTTGTGGTTATCTGTAAAATCAACGAGTCTAAGTTCTGGCGATGCGTTACATTTTCTCGAAGAAGTTTTAAAAACTAGACTCATGATGTTTCATGCAATCAATGCAGATTGGGCCTGGATGTGAAGGTGTTTAACGACATCGTAAATTCAAGTACCGGCAAATGCTGGTCGACTGAATTGTATAATCCCGTGCCAGGGATTCTCCCCGAGGTTCCAAGTTCGAAGAATTACGCGGTAATTTTCTGCTTAAGGGGTCGCTATACCTCGATTTTGTCTCTCTCTTAAAAAAGGACGAAGCGAGAATTAGAAAAGGACAGCCTAATCGCGATTTTGCTCCAGTTTTTTGGGCTCAATTTTAATAATAAATCGAAACAAAGGGCAT